>JAUOBV010385122.1:0-10599 GCA_032360425.1 Rubia occidens | reverse complement strand
GGATAACATGCATGCACTCACCTGCCCGGCACTCACGAACCTACAAAATCTCTAACCCAACACTCTCAAGGTAGCCATTCAAGCCTAGCATGATGGTATACTGCACATGAATCTGCGGGTGCATCATAGAAAATACATGGCATACATCTTACAAGGATATAAATCAAGCATGAATATTCATAAAATGTAAAGACTGGGAAATTTAAGAATCTCACAAAGTCAACAACTAGTCATGAATACAAATAATTTCTCAAGTAATAAACTACAGTAGAGACATTGAATTCAAAGCAATAATTGGATTTAATGCCATAGGTAAAAACTATGAAAAGTAAAAGAAGAGAGGAGATAGTCTATTTCTCTCTCTACCTACTCTTAGATCTAGAATTAAAAATGAACTTAATAAAACCCAGGTGACTAATGGATACTTATATAGTAGGTGGAAATGGTACTTAGAAAAGCCCAAGATAAATGTAAAAACCCTAGCAGCCACGCCGGCACCGACCGTGCAACAGTGCACGGCCCGCGCCACACGACCTATGCAAAAATATACGGGTTGTGGCTTGGAGGTGTTTCTCAGTCAATCTCAGTGCACAAGCAGTGCTAAAGCACACGGTCTACTATTTGGAGAGCTGATTATGGCCTTCCGAGTGTGTGGCCCCTGTAAAAGCACATGGGTCACTGTCTAGAGTGGTAGTTTTCATCTTCTAATCGTGCAGCCATGCAAAGGATTGCGAGGCGCAAACTGGAGGTTTGGGTCTTCAACATCTGAGCACACGGATCATGTAAAATCACATGGCATGTGCCGTTACTTAGTCACATCAGCTAATGGTTTGGCACGGTCATGTAATTGTACACTGGTTGTGCTAGTCTTCCATTTCTTCCTGAATTTGACTCCTTTTCTTCGGCGCATCCATCTACTACCACGTTTTAGCTCATGGCCTTCAGTCTACTACCATGTTTGCCAGTAGCCTTCAACTATCTATTACCATTCTTGCGAATAGCCTTTTACACAGCCTGAAGTGCTTATGAGCAATCTACAAATAAAAGCTAACGAAAAACAATATAGATACTCGTAGGGACAGAGAATCCGTTAGATTTAAAGTAAGCTACAAAATGAGTGATTTAGATAAGAAAATCACAAACGTACATCTAAACTCCCTATAATGTCAACTTACCTAAATCTTGGAATCTACCATACAAAAGATAACAAAACATATGCTAAATATTTTAGGAAACACATGCATTTTACGTCTCATCAATATCGTCTTGTGAGCTCCGCAAACATGTCATTCTTCTTGTTCATTTGAGTGATCGCCCATAAAATCTCTTCTCGATCTGACTTGAAGAGAGGACCATTGTTGTTAGAAGGCCCATTACCCCTTGGGCAGGGTTGAGGTGAACCCCCCCCCCCCCTCAATTGGACCCTTTTTGGTCATTGAACCACTAGAAATTATGGTGGTTGCAATGTTAGGGGCTGAAAGAGTTGGCGTAGGGGTCTTGGAGTTTTTCTACTCCCTGGTTCCCGAAGAACCCTTGTTGTTCCCCCCTACCAAATTGCTTATTTCCTCTAATTTAGTCCAAGGACTTCACTTCCATAAATTTCTCCATTACTTGTGGGAACATATCCGTCAAATGATCCAAACAACAAATCCCACAGACTTTCACTTAGTGAGTCATCCCATTCCTAAAATCCTTCATCATCGATGGAAGGCTTGGACTTGCTCTTCTAACTTAGGGGAGTGAGTAGGTTATTCCGATCTCTTAATTCTTGACAGTGTTCCAAATTGGTGTGTACCATTCGCCATCTCTTCAAAAAGGACCATAGCATATTTAGGGCTCTTGTGGGTTATTGATTTGTTGCAATTGGCATTTACCATCTGCATGTCCTCATCATATAAACCCTGACAGAAATAGTAGACGAGATATCCCTCTTTCAACGGGTGATACGGGTAACCACTTAAAGTGCTCCCAATAGTGATAAAGGGATTCATTGGGAAGTTGTGAATTTTTTTACAGCTGTTTCTTCAACCCAGCAGACTTTGAAGCGGTAAAATCCTTCTCTTGAAAGTAGCTCTTCACATCCATCCAAGAAGTTATACAACCTGGTGGAAGGTAGTACAACCAGTCATTTGTCGCGTCTCAAAGCATGAACGGAAAGGATCGTAAGTTGTAGTCTTTCTCCAAGACTCCTGGTAGCTTCATGTTTGTAAAAACCAAATGAAACTCTGACAAGTACTTGTTGGGGTCCTCGCCGGCCATCCCGTAGAATGTAGGAAGACATTGAATCATCCAACTCTTGATCTTACATGTTACATTCTACGTAAGAAGTGGGAAGACAATGCAGAGGGGTTGATTCTCCAAGTTAGGAGCCATCAACTTCCTCAAAGTCTTGTTATCTTCCGTCATGATATCTCTCTTCACCTCTAAATAAATTGTCGATGCAGAACTTCCTCTCTTACCATTCTCATCCTCCTTCGTCGCCTACCTATGTTTTCCGTAAGTAGTGTATGGGCTCTTAGTTAGTGGTATAGGTATGTACCATAAACTAGAAGCAATACACTACTAGTTCATAATGGAACACGCACAACAAGTTAGGAGGAAAAAAACAAAAATATACTCCCTCCGTCCCAGAGAAAATGGCACACTTGCTTTTGGATCGGTTTTTAATGCAAGCTGACGTGGAAGTGTTGATGAGAAATAAAGGAAGGGTATTTTGGTAATGGAAGAGTTGACTAGTAGAATCAATAAACTTTTGAGGGATAATATAGTAAAAGTATAAGCTCATTTATTGCCACTTTAGGTAAGAATTGAAGTGTGCCAATTTCTGTGGGACGGACGAAAATAGAAAGTGTGCCAATTTCTCTGGGACGGAGGGAGTATTGAAGAGCTCTGAAAAATAACCAAAAAACTACAAAACGAAATACACAAACTACTACCACCAACTAGTTGTGCAAGTTACCAATCAAATTAAAAATAGTATCCCCGGCAATGGCGCCAAAATTTAACCCACACCCCATGGGAACGTTCTTTTTACCAAATTACACATGGAGTGCAAAGTGTTAGAAATAGAAATTAGTAAGTGGCTCTCATGCTTACTACTAACCACTATAGAGTAGCTAGTGGCAAGTCTGGGGTCGATACAGGGATACTAGAATTTGAGAGTTAACTATACACAATCCATAATAGGGCATCACTCTGATTGTGTGTTGGGAATAACTAGTACCATAAACATATAATGAATGGGGTTGTGTCTAACAACTACAGAGCATGAAAACAGAGAGATTAAACAATAATTAACTAGTCTTAGGGTATTCGCGTAACATGATCGATTGATGACTTTGATCCTATATTCTATCACATGTAAGACATATAAGCCTATCTCATGCTTATGTCACATAGTGTGGAGGTGACCGAGAATTCCCAATGTCTGTCACAAATGGTTTGGCACCACTTAAGAGTCACCTCACTGCCTCTGTAATTAGGGAATGTGTTTTAATCACCTTTTCGATGTCGTAATTCATTCCCCATCAATCTCACTCCCGATGCTAGTGAGCCCCTACTTAAAGGAACTAAGCCTTGTGTAGGTCACAACTGTTAGATACGAGAGTGAGAACAATACGTCTTGGGGACCCCACTATGAACACTAACTCTAGGCCTAGAGAGACAAAGAAATTGGAATCTCGTGATGACTCTAGGGTTGACATGACCCTAGTTGCTACACACCAACCCTAGCTTCTAAAAACTACCATACTCATCTATCAGGGTAAACCAAGGGTTTCCCCTCGTTAGGGATAAGTCTAGCACCCCTAACATGCAGTCACTTACACAACTAGACAATTTGAATTAGTGTCTAATGATTAGGTTTGTACTCTCAATGTATCATGAATGCACTTATCTTCCCAGTACTCGCGAGCTTACAGAGCTCTAATCTAACCCTCGCAAGATAGTATTTTGACCCATCAATGTATTATACTATGCATGAATATTTGGATGCCTCATAAAACATGGCATGGCATAGATTTTCCAATAATGTTAATCACAAATCAAGCACAAATATTCATAGGACATAAATATGGGATAATCTAAGAATTTGACAAAGTCAATATCAGTCATGAATATTTGTACCCCAAGATAATGAACTGCTTTAACACTGTTAAATCCATGAAATTTATTGAATTAAATGGCGTGGATCTAAGAACTAAGAGAAGGAAAAAGAAAAGGACCTCCAGAGAGAGACAATTCTCCTCTTTCTTCCAACTTACCAAAAACTAAGATCTACATTATGGATACTTAATAAATCGTAGGAGACTAAAGGCTCCTTATACATTAGAAGATAAATGTGGCCCAAGTTTGGAAAACCTTAGTGAAACCCTAATGCCACCACTAGTGCCACATCAGCACGGGTTGTGCAAAAGCACACGGCTCACACAAAAGAACGAACACTGCAAACTGGAAGTGTTCCTCGGGTGTTCTGAGCATTCAGCTTGCGCAAAAGAATGCGGTCTGTAGACAAGAGCATTCATCTTGCTGTTCAAAGTGCTCAGCCAGCAAAAAAAACCACTCGGCTGCATATTGGACTTGTGTATGCCGCTTTCTGAGTGCACAGGTCGTGCAAGAATACGTGGCCCATATTCTAGACTTAATATTCTTAGCTTGGGCATTGCACGGGCCATGAAATTCTACATAGACTGTGCTAGTCATTGATTCTTCTGGAATTGGCTTTTTTTCTTCAACTTGTATGGGCTGCTAAGGATGAACCGTCGATCCAGTTTGGGAGTCTTGTAGTCGATTTTATAGTGCTCGAGAAGATAAATTCAACAATACTAACCTTAGAGGATGATTTTTATTTTTTCAATCCCAAAACTGATTTTAAACTCCTGGATCACAATTCATCCACTTCTGTCTTCCTTCTTTGACCCTTCTGTCTTCTACAACATTTTGACTCGTAGCCTTCAGTCTTCTACCATCCTTGTGAATTCCCTTCACTAAAATACTCAGAAGTGCTTACGATCAATCTACAAATAATCTCACAAAATAGAATGTAGATGCTCGTAAAGACAAAAATCCATTAGACTCAAAATAGGGAACAAAATGAAGGATGTACATATGAAAACCAAAAATGATAATCTGAACCCTTATGATGTAAACCTATTAAAACCGAGAAATCTACCCAAAAATGATAACAAAAGAGATGTTAAATGCTATAGAAAATACATGCATTTGACATCTCATCAAGAATCTAGGATCAAATCCCCAAACTGGTATTTTTATGCAAATACCCCAAGCTTAGTTAATTCATAGCTTACTTCTCTTTAACTGCATGTTATTAGTTGTTAGTTCACAACCCCCTCCCCCTCACCAATCTGTTTAGTACTAGCTATTCCTGACACACAATTGGGATGACGCTTGATTGTGGGTTGCGTCCAGCTAACCTTTAAATACAAGTATCTTTGTGGACAACCCCAAACTTACCACTAGCAATTTTATTGTAGGTAGCAGTGAGTACAAGTGTAAAATTACATCTTTTATTGTGCACGTGGGTAATTTGATAAAAAAGAATGACCCCGTGTTTGCGGGTCATATATATAAACATCAGTAGATAAACAAGAAGCCTCAATTTTTATATATATTTTTTTGAAGATTTTATTATGCTCACTGCATTTCAATGTAGTTTACCAATGAATTTCATAATTTCATGTTCTTCGTGGCCATAATTTTGATCTTTTTTTCAAATATTATATTAAGTTCCCTATTTGTGTGTTGAGGTTCATGCCGCTTGTCGCTTGAGTTTTTCTTGTGTTTCAAACAACTGGAACATCATATTCATTATATTCATCTCAGCACTACACAAATTGAGGCAAATTTGAGCATAAATCTACTTACCCAATAAAACTTTCATTTTTTTTCTTTGTTTGAAGTTTTGACTGAATCTTCATCCATTAATGCACCACCAACAAAGCCATAGGAGTCACCCGAGGGAAAAAAGCTCTGATGCTAAAGTCAGATCTCTTCCTTCAACTAGGAATGAGTAATCTTCACAGAGATACCTCTTGTCCTTATATATGTCGGCGTTCCAATAGCATGTAGGATTAGGTAGGGAAAATGTTTTTTTCTTATGGAGCAAGTACTAGGGTTTTCTCTTAGGATGGCCCAATAATTATTACCTAAAAATTATAGACCAAGGGGTAACTAATTGAACCTGGACCAACCAGATGAAGCACTCAGACCCAGTATTAATGGTACACTATCAATAAACCCCTAGAAAGATTAAGGTTAGACCTTTGAATTCTTCTTAGGCTATGGGTGCGACCTTCGAGACTCACTATGGTTAAGGATTTGACCTTTGAATATTTTATTCATTGAGGGTCTGGCCTTCAGCTTTATTTTTCTTGAGGCGAACGGCCTCAATATTATGGCATAAGGAGGCTTCGATCTCATGTCTCAAAGAGGCCTCGAGCAAGAGAAGTGGAAAATACATAGGGTGTGTGCTGCCTACTTTCCTCTTTGGGTGAGTGGCATCTTTCCTGGATTCTATGCTCGTGTGCTTCCCCATTAATGTGGGGAACCTTCTCCTCACGTGGGCACATTATCCCACGAGGGCACATTACGCTTCTTACTTAATTTTTGGCAGCCCAAGGTAATCATTACCCTTTTCCTCCTTCAATATAAGTCACCTTTGAGGAACGTTAATCATTTTCCCCAAGCTCTTCCAAGGAATTTACTCTTCCTCAGAGCACTTTGCTTTCCTCAAATTCCTTTGCCATATTTCTAGAGATGTATAGCTAAATCACCAGTAAGTCCCATATTTTCCCTCCATTTCCCCCTTTCTTTATCATTTAGAAATGTCACAAACACCGTAAGGATTTAAGGGGGAATTCCGGGCTATTTTTTTACTTCTTCATGGAATAGTTCCCGTCTTAAAGATTCCATGTTGTTCCTTCCTTCACCGCCAGTTTGGGTCATTCTTATAGGGAGACATAGAAACTTCAGTTCAATGTCCGCCGCCGCACGGGGGTTTACGTCGTAAGTGGGTGGTATTGAAGGAAATGGTTCTAAAGGAGGTTCAGATCGAGAGAGATGAGAAAGGGATTCTCACCCTGTTGTGTAGAGTTCCCAATGGGTACCTAATGAGTCTCTAACTTGCTCCTCATTCTCTCTGCCCCGGTTAAGATTCCCACAGATCTCAGACTAGAGGTTCTTCAAGATAACAAAACCCCTAGTAGCCTTCAACCTGGGACATGCGCTGCCTACAAGCGGTATCTAGAATTTGAATTCTTCTTCCCATTTCCCCCATTGTCTCTCAGCTTCTCAAAGAGCACCAAGTGAACTCGACTCAGCTTCATTCAAACGTCATAGCTTATGTTCTTCCTATCGTGACCCCATGTCATAATATGTAGATCGTTCCATTTTAATAGCTCTTCCGACCATTTTATTATTTATCTTGGAGTAAGCCTGTCAAGCAAAAGGATGAGGAGATCCAGGGTATTCTTACCCTCAACAACAGATTGTCGAAGCACCTCCAACTGCAAGGAATAGAATAAACCTCCTATCTATACCTCGAGTGCGAGGCCAAATGTTACTGGGTCCTTTGATGGAATTCGAAGCCTAAATTTGATAATACCGCCTTGTACTCTATACCTGAGGATTGACCGCAGCTGGGAAAAAGTTATTGGGGGAATTCTTAGACATCCTAGCCACTTAAGAGAAGTAGCGGTTTGGCTATACTTAGCTCTTGGAGGTGTATGAGAAATGGGTATGCGGGAGAGCCCCTATTCTTTAAAAACTGTCTCCCCCTATTAACCCTTCTGACATTGTCTCCTTGAGAAGAAGAAGAATAAGAAAGAGAGAAAGTGTGGAAAGCCCGTAGTAGAGAAGAGAAAAGCTCATTCGAATATATGGTAAGGGGCTTCCTAAAAGCTAACAAACAAGAAAGGTGGTAGCTCTTCAAAACTTACCATGCATACGCAGGATACTGAAGTCCCCCGTCATTGATCTCCAAACTCAGGGTATTAAAAATGAGGCAAAGGCCTCTTCGAAAAGTGCCCCCCATCGCATGAAAGTGTTTGTGACATTTCAAGACACCATTTTGCCTTTACTTTTTCGTTGCAATTCTATGTTTATTTTTCTCACCTTTATTTATTTTTATTTCAATTGGTTTCAACAACAACTTTGGGATCGAGTTCGAAGAGAAGGTGGAGATGATTATTCCCTCTCCATTAGAGGATCGTGCCAACTTTTCTTCTCACCCTCCCGGCCCGCTCCCCTGCAACAATCTCCTCTGGTTTTCCCCTCTCCTAACGAAGTTAAGGTTTAGGAAAAGAGGAACTAGGAGGGGTCTGCATCCTCATATTTCTCTCCCCATAGAAAGAGGACTATCGACCATAACCTCTCTGAGCTAAACGCTGCTTCTGGGACCGATATGAGAGAATGTAGCCTTGTATCTCTGGGCTCTTTTGACCCCTCACTTGCCACAATCCCCGAGGTGGTTTCTGTAATAAAGGTCATAGACTTCATGCTTCAAGGGCTCTGGGTTAGGCAAGCCAGGCCAAGGGGGCTAAGGTCACTTCTAGTCGTAGCTCAAGACCGAGGTGGGGAGATTCAAGATACACTTACGAAGTCTTCTTTAGATCATGAGATGGATGTAAAGGAACTTCAATAGAAGCTATCAAAGTTAGAGGAGTCCGTCAAGTCTTTATCAACCGAGAATGTTAGGCTTCAAAAGCTCTACTCTGCCAAATAGTGGGCCTCTGTGCCTAAAGCCTACACCAATATGCTAATGAAAACACAGGAGTTCAGAAAGTTCGGATCCCTGTCTGAGGTATGCATGGGAGTTGCTCTGAATATCCTTGCCATGACCATCAGCAAAATATTCCTGCTGAATATACTACAATGGTGGGCGTGCACAAGAACAACTTCCGCCCTTCCCAGCTCGACCACCTCTAGTGGAAGTCCATTTAAGATGGGGGTGTAAAATTTCCCCTCCTCGAGAAATTGAAGGCTTCAGGCCACTTTTTTTTACTGTCGAGGAGATATGAGGCTTTGAAGAAAATGAGGATGATGAGTGAAAGATGGCGGACCTTTGAGTTCAACCTACTCCCAAACGCAAGCCTACCTCATCGGGTACCTCTGAGGCTAACCATATCATAGGGAATTACAACAATGCATGAATTCTTCTCTTAGCATTTTACTTTGAGATATGTCTTTTATTATCCCTATTTTTCTATAAATGAAAGTATATTTTCCTTACTTAATCCTTTTTACTTTCCTTTGCCTTTTAGACTTGAACTCTGGTGCCCTGCTGCCCTCCCAAAACTCGAAAGGGCTCAATCTTTGATTTCTTTTTCCAAATGATGAAGAAAATGGGATTGAAGATTGGGCACTGGACCATCGCATAGCTACCGGGAAATATTGGCGTAGAGTATTCCATCTCAAGGATGAGCTTCGAGCCATACATGGGGAGCTTGATCTATAGTGGAGTGACTGCCATGAGATGCAGAAGGGGCTGCTTGACGACCTTAGTCATTTAAGGGATGAGAAGGACACTTTAGCTGCCGTAAAGGAGGAGTTAGTCAATAACCACAAGCTCTTTATTGATTGACACCGCAAACTTCTCACCAAAATCACCACCGACATTGGGTTTGATTAGATCTAAGAATGTTTGACTGATATTAAAGCCTTCAAGGCCTCCGGGGAAGCGTCCTCTCCTCGCTCTCAAGAGACTGTCGAACATTACCGTCTAGAAGCAAAGAAACACTTGGAAAATGTTAATTTGCATCATGGGTGTGTTTGACATGCCACCGCCGAGCTTGAGAGTTAGAAGAAACTAAACTAAGAGCTTCAAGCTCGAGTGGGATGCTTGGAGTAAATGGTTTAAAGAGACCGAGAAACTTTTCTTAAGCGTTTATCATGAGAAGAATCATCACTGACGTGGGGTTTAATTTGATCCAAGAATGTTTGACTGACATTAAGGCCATCAAGGCCTCCGTGGAAGCGTCCTCTCCACTCTCTCAAGAGACTATCGAACATTACCTTCAGGAAGCTAAGAAACACTTGGAAAATGTTAACTTGCGTCGTGGGTGTGTTCGATATGCCACCTCCAAGCTTGAGAGTTGGAAGCAACTGAACCAAGAGCTTCAAGATCGAGTGGGATGCTTGGAGCAAACAGTTTAAAGAGACCAATAAACTCTTCTTGTGGGAAGGGCAAGAAGAGTGGGGCCTCGAGTTCCCGAGCCACACAAAAGAATAGCGGAGATTTGAGCTCCAAGATAAAAAAAAAAGGTGAGGCTTTGATCTTCCAGGGCTTCCATCCCCCTGGACCTTCATGTACAATGAGCGGATTCATGTTTTCTCACCCGAGTCAGCCCCCCAAAAAGAAGAAACTGTCCCTGGCTCCTCGACTCAGCAAGTTAACCCTGTTCATAGAGGTGATCCACTTCGAATGAGACATAGTCGCGCCTTGAGTGACCAAGGGACCCCATTCACAGGTAGGGTTTGAGGGATAGCTCCAAGAACTGGCAAGGATGGTAGTTCTGACCGGACGGTCGAGATAAATAAAGAGGAAAAAGACCCATATATTGCTCCTCTGCATCGGAGCCCTAG
>JAUOBV010385011.1:0-10601 GCA_032360425.1 Rubia occidens | reverse complement strand
GCATGGATGTAAAACTGTTTACTAGGAGCTCATGCGGTTTCTTCCTCGGGAGCACCCATGACGTTCGGCTAAGAAGTGGTTCAATAGGAAAATTGACTTACATCCACCGCCGTTACCACTAATGAGTGAGCAGGTTTTTGAAAGAGTTAGGGAATTTCCAAATGATTTTGGGAAGGGGAAGTGGAAATTTTTAGTGGAAGGAAGTTGGAAGATATGTTCAATTTTTTTCCAACTCCCGTACTGGAAGGATTTGGATGTCAAATATTGTCTTGATGTAATGCACATCGAGAAAAATGGGTGCGACTCATTGGTTAGTGCATTGTTAAATACCCCTAGGAAAATAAAATATGGATTAAAAGCCCGGCTAGACATGGTTGAGATGGGTATTAAAGAGAGTCTGGGCCATGTTACAGAAGGTGACAAGTGTTATCTCCCCCTGCATGTTTCTCCATGTCTAATGCAAAGAAGAAATCATTTTTGTGAGACCCTGAGTAGTCTGAAGGTGCCAGGTGCTTATTCATCAAACATAGGTTCATGAGTATCGGTCAAGGATTAAAATTGGCTGGTCTTAAATCAAATGACTGTCACAATTTGATGCAGGAATTGAATTCCATTGCAATAAGACTGTCTCTGATTTCCCATGTAAGATTGTGCATTACAAAGCTTTGTTTGTTCTTCGAGTCTATTTGTTCCAAACGAATTACCGTTGCAAAGCTTGACCGGTTGCAAACAATGTTTGGTGAAGTACTATGCCGAATGGAGATGTACTTTTCGCCCTCATTCTTTAACATTATGGTCTATTTGATTATTCATTTGGTCCGGGAGATAAAGCTATGTGGTCCCTTATTTTTTAAATAGATGTATCCCTTTGAACAGTATATGAAAATTTTCAAACACTTCGTGAAGAACATATATAGGTTTGATGCAAGTATTGTGCAACGGTATGTGGATAAGGAGGTTGAATCGGTTGGAATTCTGAGTTCTAGAGATGGATGGCCAAGGGGTCTGACAGGGTAAACTGCTCAGCCCAGTGCAAAAGATTTATGTGCTGCTGATTTATACGTACTTTGAAATCACTATGACATTGTTCCATATATCGAAATGCACATGGATGGGATACGTGGGTCGCATCCTACATTCAATGAAGCCTATGTTCTGCAATAACACACTAGAACACTTGCTTTGTGGCTTCGCGGTCATGTTTGGTCCGGTAGACATTCCGAGACAGTTAAGTGGTTGGCACATAGACCTCTAGGTACAATTCTTTCATACGGAGGGTAAAACAGTAACGGTTTTGCGTTTGCCACGAAATTAGTATATGGTAGGGGTGTTTCCCAAAAAAATGGAGTTGCTTTTATTTTGGAGGCACTGCATATTGGTATATCGGGTGATAGAAATCCAATTTATAGGCATACATGTTACTTTGGAATCATAGTTTAAATATGGGAACTTGATTATGTTACAATGCGGGTTTCTGTATTTAAGTGTGAATGGGTGAATGTTAACAGTGGGAAAAGAACGGGGAACTTGGGTTTCACTTTAGTTGATCAGAGTCGGTTGGCTGTGAGAGAAGTCTCATTCATAATGGTGGTACAAGCTCATCGAGTGTTTTGTGTAAAATATCTAGTGGGCCCTAGGTGAGAGATTCTAGTTAAAGGTTAAATGACCTTTATTGCAGAAAATGATTTTGAAGATTTCATTGGTTTCAGGCCTGATGTTGTAATCGATTCATTTGACGATAGTATAATGCTTGAAGAAGATGAGGCGGGCTTGTGTGTACATTTCAGACGGGCGGACCATAATGAAGTCATATGGGTTGATACCCAACGGAAGATGACTAAGAAAAAAAGGAAGGTGAAAAGGAAGTTGCCAAAGAAGAAAAAGAAAAGGACTTGGGTGTACTATAAGATATTAGTGGTTTTTTCATGGATAACAAAATACACCAAGCAAGTTCCAAGTCCGGAACGTGTTCTGAACTAAAGGTCAGAGTCGCTTGTATCCCCAAACCATGATACATTTTTCAAGCCTGTGTTTTTCCTAATACATCTCTCTATGTAAGGCTCAGAACATTATAAAAACCAAACCAACCGTGCATATTTTATAATTTTAAGAAGTTCAAAGTCTAAAATCATAGGAAATTAATTGTGTGTTTTTCCTAATACATCTCACGATGTTATCATCCAAGTACAATGACAGCTCTCATCCTCAAATATAAAATCAAACATAACATAATATACATTGCTTTTGATTTGTCACACTGAAGAGCATCTTTTAAGGCGGGGCGTCTTTGAATCTTTGAAGGCTCTCTCGTATGCAAGTTGTTTCTTTTCGAGCTTCCATATGTGCTCCCTCAATTGGCCGACTTCTTCGTGAACCCATTTGTAGAAATTCTTCATGCTTTTGATAAATTTATGTCCAAACTCCTCTACAAATACATTGTACCAAAACACAATTAATAAGAAAAGAATAAAAGGCATAAAATTTAAATGTAAACATTTAAAGTACCTTCTTCAGCCCTCGATCTGTTGTGAGGTTCGGCCGCATCATTTTTTTGTGACACCACTTGTGCTCAAATGCTATCCACTTCTTCTTCATGAAGTACTACTTGTCGAAGTACTTAACTGGTTTATCCTCCCTATGAAAAGCCAGTCCTTCAACACTTCGTAAAATCAAGGTAATCAAGTTTCCGTACGGGGGACTCTTGATTACCTTTTTTGAATTTGCCACCCACATCATGTGTTTAAAAATTGCCACTTCAGTATTAATTTTGGCCCTCTTAACCACATTGTAGAACATCATAAGAGTCGAGAAATTGGGCTCAGTGATGTAACCAGAAGTGGGTACTATGGACCGAGCTATTATCTCGTTCACAATACGTTGGCCAATGGAAAGGTTATTTAGACAAAAGGATTATAGTCTTCCTAGGTCATGAGTTTTGTGTGGGAAGTACACACTACATGCAATAGGGTTAATAATAGGACCATAGCCCGGGATCCTTGGTC
This sequence comes from Rubia occidens, assembly GCA_032360425.1. Taxonomy (NCBI): domain Eukaryota; kingdom Viridiplantae; phylum Streptophyta; class Magnoliopsida; order Gentianales; family Rubiaceae; genus Rubia; species Rubia occidens. The sequence continues at coordinate 7,599 of JAUOBV010385011.1, read as the reverse complement.
GGCTTCCTCTCGTTGATTTGGACCTTCATTTTTGTACCGAAGCATTTGGATTGGAAAATGACATACTCCTCAATTTCCCGCGTCGATATTTTTTAAAATGTGTTGAAGAAATTATTATTTTCTCCGGAAATTCTTCTCAGGTTATGATTATGAATGTCGATTTGGGGTTTTTATCTCTTTATATACTAGTACAAGTTCCGAGCTTAAATTTTTCATCATGCCTACTATATGAAGATGCAATTTGGAGTTCCCCTGTCGTAAGAGTAATCGGTTTCGTAAATTGCACATGGCCGACTACAAATTCCTTCTTCGTACCTATATTTCATTTCTTCTATATTGAATAAGAGGCAAAAAAATTAAACGGCATAATGGAAGGTTGGGTCTGGATAAAACACCAGAGCTCGGATCAAAACAAAATCATTTCGGAGCATTGAGAATGTGTCAGATGAGCTTCTGAGCTCGTTAAGAAATTTGATAAAATTTCACATTAAAAGTCATTAACGCTTTCAATTGGCAGGTTGTGTTTGGAAATAATATCAGAGCTCGGAACCAATACAAATTGGATTTATGGTGAATCGGCATACTCGGTTCCGAGCTTGTAACAACAATGCAGAAATTTTAGAAAATACGACATAAAAAAGATAATAAGTTCTTCATGTGGCAGGTTCTTTCCGGAAAGTACACCAGAGCTCGAAACTTCTGTTCCGAACCTGTAACCAATAAAATTTGGATTTATGGTAAATCGACATACGAGATTCCAGGAACGTAACAACAATACAGAAATTTTATAAAATACGCCATTAAGAAAATAAGAAGTCCTTCATGTGCCAATTTTTGTCGGGAAACTACACATGAGATGAAAACCTATGTTCCGAACTCGTAATCGAAACAATTCAGACGCACTTGTCACAATTCTATAGCTTCCAAACTCTTAACAAATTTGTGGTCCAAAATACATGGCACTGACACAGTTCCTCATTCAGAACTATTTCAGCCAAAACAGTCATTTCTATTTACAGCTCGAGTCTACTTTGCACAAACAGTACCAATGTCATATTTATAATGTGAAGTTAAAATTTGAAAACTATTTAAATGGATTGTTAAAATTTTCCAAATCCAACACAAGTTTAAATCCAAAACACAAGAAATACATCAAATGTCAAATGACAAGAAGTTAAAATCCAAAAAAGTTTGTATCATATCATCATCTACCCATCACGTCCATCATTCTCAACAAACATTGAATCAATCTCAGAGTCGATCTTCTTTGCCTCAGCTTCCCCCGAATTTCCTTCTTCAACCTCGCTTGCATCATCATCCTTATTTTGTGGCATACCACTGTCATCACTGAGCTCAATGTGAAGGCCGGTGGATTGTATGAATTTTCAGTGCCTCGCTTCAATGGTTGTAAACTCTGCATTGGCTGCACTAACTTCATATCGTAGACACGATATATACCTTTTGAAGGTACTCATTCATGAACCTCGACTACTTAAAAAACAACATGAAATTGTAATAATGCATATGATATTAAGTAGGAAACTATACATCTCTTTTTAAGAAAAAATTCTATCACTACTCACGAGATGAAGATGCCTCTGCTCTACCCATAACTGTTTCCCTCCATCGAATGACCCAAAACCGTGCACTGGACATATCTATTAAGTGACCTCACTTAATACCAGATATTTATCTAGTCATAGATGATGTTTATAATTTTGAGTTTGACATTTTGAAACTGAAATTTAATTTGACAATTTAAACTTTGTTGATGTTTTGTGATTTTCAGTTGATATTTTTCTAGTTTTAGTTGATGTTTATGATTTTCAGTTTGACGTTTTGAAATTAATATTTAATTTAATAATTTAATGTTTGTTGATCATTTGTGATTTTCAGATGATGCTTTTCTAATCGTAGTTGATGTTTATAATTTTCAGTGTGACATTTGAATTTGATATTAAATTTGAAAATTTAATTTTTTTATATTTTTAGTTGTATTTCATGTTTATGATTTTCAATTTAGGGATTATGTTGATTTTTTATTAAAAAATTCAAAAGATTTTTTTTGTTGCGATTGTAGTTGATGTTTTATGATTTTCAATAAAATTTCCAGTTGATTATCACTCGTATTAAGTGAGCTCTGTTTCAACCCTATAAGTGAATTCATCTGGTACATTTTCCTCTTGAACTCCTGAAAAAACTCTCTTTGGAATTCCATAAAATCAGCTTGAAATGTCGTAGACCGGTTGTGCGATATATGCCCCTGTGTTCCCATTGTTGATAGGAATAACTCCTTGGTTGGATTGTAGATGATATTCGTCCCTCGAGATTGATTGTGCTCAAGGAAATTTTTGCTCTAGAAACTGCACCAACATAACATTATTCAGTATTGGACATCTAGACAAAGGGTGTCCAATTCTACCGAATCTGCAATAAAATTTGTGTACCCGTTTGCAGCGACAACTCACCTAATGCATGTGACTATCATGAATATTGATGTAGTTTCCAAATATGAGAGGGTTCTCTAGGCCTATCAAAATTCTTTCTCGAGAATACCGTAGATCTCTTGAGGTGTGTGATAAAGATCAACATTAACCATTTCCCCTGCATAGTTTACTACTGTTAATGTTGCTTGGGGAATGCAACATACTGAAGGTATCTAATGAAAACTAACCACTGTCATTACCTTTTTAATCTTTGTGCTTCTTAAAGGGATCACAAAGTCCTATCTCCTACCGCAAGCATGCCTCATGTGATTGTGTGTGACGTATTATGTAACACTATCAGTCTCGCCTCTTTGGTTTCCATCTTTATGGGGGGAAAATTAAACTTCGTTTGCACCTAGGCCTTAACCCCCCCCCCCCCCTTCCACACACACACAATTATCTTTTATATATAGATCTATACGCCAAGCAGATATAGTCATAATCGTCAAGTCAATATCCCAAAATGCAATTTTCTTCAAGCTGGGTTGTGCCTATAACATTTTGTTGGGTGATGTTTATCTTCTCTCATATTAATTAGTGCATGTAAATATCATAAAAGTATTCCATACCCTCATTTGGCTCCCTATCTTCTTCCGAGAAGCCTGACCCTTATATGCATATTGCGTTGTTGAGTCTCAGTCCTACAGCCTTCCGTTCATATTTCCTGCTACTCCGTTCCTAATTGAGTATGTTGTATTACTTGGGCTTTTGGGGTTGGTGATTATGTTTTTGGTTTTGGTTGTGATAATTGTTGTTTCTTTGAACTTTTGTAATATATGAGTTGATGATGATGAATAAATCTCTTGCTCCTCCATTTATATAACTTGATTTAGTTTTTTTGGAATTGTGGGCAGCCTATTTTGATTTAATTCTTGTCGCTGCAATGATGGTTTTGAGCCTCCAATTTCTATATTCCAAGAACATATTTGGTCTTTTGTGCTTAGACCAAGACTCGTTCTTTAATTACGCCGGTATCATCTTTATTATCCAGCCTATGCACTTCTTTGTTTCCTTAATCACTGTTGCTTCCTTTAAAATGGATTATTGCTTATCAAATTTATTATTTTCCTCTCTATTATTGTGCCACATACCTTGTTAGGCACTTTCTTACTTCACATCTTTTTCTTGATTTCCCCATGTTTTCTTTCTCTCTATTGATATGTTTGGTTTGTGGGTTGGTTTGGAATTTTGAGTAGTTTCCAGAAAAAATGTCTTTCTGGAAGGGAGCTTTCCTTTCTACAGAGGAAAGAAACTAGATAAATATGATAATCACTAGTTTGTCATTAGTATTTAGTATTAGTTTTTACCTTTGAATGAATTAATATACTATGATTTACTACTATTATTTTATGGTCAATTCAAACTTAATTTTATATGTATATTTTTGTCCCTCATAAAAATAATTCATCGTTCCACCTCTACCTCATTTGTAGTTTCTTTTCCTAGTATAGAGTTAACTTGCACGTAATTCTTGGTACTTTCTTGTTAACTAAATAAGGTTTAGAAGACATAGGAGAAGGATTCCATATTTTGAGGGGTTATTCCCGGTGCCACTTTTGTGGCTTCTTAAATAACATAAGAAATGAAAGGGCCCAAGAACATTAGAGTCACATAGAGGTGGTAATTTAGGTCAGGTTTGGCTTGACAGGTAAACAATTCTTAAACATATATTGCACATTTAATTGTATGGGTCATTTGGGTTAACTCCTTTAATCTGCTAACCCATTAATCGTATTCTTAGCACATTCATTTTTGTTGGTATCAAATTTTAACCTTAACCCATCCTATTTAATTAATTGGGTCATTTGGATTGATATGTTTGATCCACCAACCAAATAGCATTAATACTAACTTGTTAATCTTTTAGATTTTTCCTGTCAAGTTAATGAATTAAGCTGAAAATTGTCACCTCCACAGTCACAATATTCAACATCGCATTAATGACACTACTTGATGAAATTTTGGCTAACTTGACTTCTTCTGGATTTATCCGAGTATAATTAAGTTTTCATTGAGATTGATCTGAAGAGACATGATGAGAGCTGGAATGTACCATAATATGCACTTTAAAGCTCAAATCCTTCTAAATGTTAACATGAAAGAGAGCGAGTAATAATTGCAAAGTTGAATCTAGTCTTGAAATGAGTATTAATTTTTGTACATATAAGGATTATAATGATCCGGAAGCATGCCCATGAAAATATGGGCGGAGGTGATGGGTCTATACTTAGGGTTTGAGTGATTACTACTCTTTTTTGGGGTTCTTACTCATTGTTTAGTATATCATAAACTATATGTCATTAACGTCACTGATAATTTTGGGTATTTATAAAAATATTTGATTGGTACTTATAATAAAAGGATTATTGCAGAGTATTTTGTAAGAAGTGCATTTTAGACAGTCGTATCACCTCTCACAATGGTTGAGTAGGCAACATTTTCATTTCATAAGAGGTGCAATTTCAAACAATGGTATCACTTTTAATAACAGACTAACACAACTTATGTCAGGGTGGCTGGGAAGAGCATAATTGTCAACAACAAAATCTTAACGAATAAAATAGTAATTGTATCTATATGAGCACATATTTCTTTATTATTGTTTTTGAAAATGTATGGCTTAATCTATTAATTTTTGTACTTTTATCACCCATTTACTTACTCAATTGGTATTCAATTATATATTGTTTTCAATTACCATATTTTATAGGTTGTCACCTTTTTTACTTCATACAAGAGTATTTCATAAACTAATCTTCGGCAAGATAGTAATAGTATCCCTATAATTTCAATATTTAACCAATTAAAAGATGAATTACAAATGAGAAAAAAATGGAGATCATTGGTATAAAACAACCAATCACTATAATTCACAACCAGATTTGGATTGTGTCGAATGGAGTATTCATGATCAATTCTGCTCAAATTCACATAGGGATTTGGTTCAAGAGAAAGGGATCATATTTTTTTATAATAAACTGACATGCCCTCTCCCGGCATTGCTAATAAATAACCTTTTCACAGGAGATCTACTAAAACGAAAGGGGACTGTGATCAAAGATAAAACTTGTATTGTTTCTCTCGTTCCTCCTACTATGCTACCTATGGGCTAGATAGTGGCAAGACCGGGGTCATCCACAAAGAAGTTAGGAATCTAAAAGTTAACTGAACATAGCCGCGATTGGGTCGTCAATCCAATCACGTGTCATGAATAGCTAGTATTGCTAAAACGGGATTTTTTTTGGAGGGGGAGGGGTTACTAACAACTACTATTATGAAAATCACAAGAGAATAAACTATATAAACTAGCACTCGGGGAGTATTTGCCTAACATGATCGGTGTTGTTTCGATCCTCGATTCCTTTACATATAATATATACAAGCCTATTCTAGTGTTTATGACACGTGGTGTGGTCGATGGTCAACACTTACCCAAACCTGTCACGTAGGGTGCGTATGTAATCTTCCATAGGCACCGCCTCCGTGATTAGGGGAGTTTAACAATGTATCCGCCTGCTGTGCAGTTCTGAATCTTCCCCGTGCTATTAGGTCCCGGTCACTACACCACGAATTTTCTCCCTAGGCCTAAAAAGGAAAAGGGGTGAAGCACATTATCGATGGCTCTAGGGTTACAAAATGCTAACCCTAGTTTTCTACTAACACTATCTTTATCTGTAATCATTCGGGCCAATTTGTCCGCTAAAATAGTGTATGGTCAATGTAACGTTAACTCGGTAACCCACATGCACAAACCAATAAGGTTATGGACTATCGTTACCCCAAACATATTTAGGTTTCCTTCCCCGGGGATATCAATAATTGGCGGAAGGAAGAATGTGGATAGAGGAAGAATGTGGATTGGTTGGAGGAGCAATTATTTTGATGTTGAAATCTTCACAAGTTCAGTGGATTGATTTTGTATTTCTAATTAAAACTACATAATAGGAGGTGTCATATCACTTTTCTATATGGTTACGGTCATTTGGAAGAGAGAAAATCATTACGACAAAAGGTTATTTATGTTGATCACTGGTGTTTACCCTAGTTGATCATTGAAGGTTTTAACTATATGAATAAAATTTTGGATAGATAGAAAGGGTGCCAAGGGAAAGAGTGAAATTGAGAGGCAATGTCTTATATTGGAATGCATGAAATGAGAATGTGTGATCCATGTTTTAAATGGTGTGATAAGAGAATTGGATATGATATGATTATCTTTAAACTGGATAGTGTAATAGTGAACGAAAGTGGGTGGATGGTTGGGAGGTCGTCGTCGTATCCCTCAAATATACAATTTATAACTCCAATTATGTCCTAAATACAACCAAGTAGATAGTGGTAAGTGGGATTGTCAATGAAGAAGAGGGACATTCCAAAGCTTTCATGCATATAAGGATAGATAAAACATATACATATATAGATATAAAAGCAATAAAAAGGGAGTGTTTGGTTTGGTTTTTCTAAGTTATGAATTTAACTAGAATATAAAAGGAAAGTATGCTAATTATGAAATGAACTAAGTAAAGAGGATTAACCACAAGCCTCGAAACCTTGGACGCAATTGATTTCTACTTCCAAGCCTCTTATAGATCAGAGAAGCAATCACCTATTTATTCATTTTGATTACCTATTGTGAATGCTACACCTTCCATTTCGAAGATAAACATTTCATTCTTATTAAGAGTAATTTATAAAAACGTTCAACGTCTATTTGTATACCTCATTAAGGATCACTTTAGGTGATCGACTCCTAGAGATATCTCATCAATGGCATCATGCACAAAGAACCAAAAAACTTGATAGCACGTACAAACATTCTACCAAATGTCTAGGCGTTTAACCAACCAATGCATTTCCTAGGGTTAATCAAGAAAGATCGACATTCAATACTTTCCCATTTAGTGTTTCCTTAGGATAAACATGACCAAGATAGACAATATCACATTCATCTAGCAATCTTAACATCAACACAACTAGAAGTTCTATTCCATGTTCTTGGATTTCATGTTAAAAAAAGAAGAAATTGTGCACACTCCTTAATTCCTATCATATCATCATACAAACATTTCATATTCTCCAACATCCAATCTCATTAATGAAGCTAACTACCACA
>JAUOBV010384901.1:0-10601 GCA_032360425.1 Rubia occidens | reverse complement strand
CAATTCATCCGCTTCTTTGTCTTCCTTCTTCGACCCTTTTATCTTCTACCACGTTTTGACTCGTGGCCTTCAATATTATACCATCCTTACAAATGGCCTTCACTAAAATACTCTGAAGTGCTTAGGATCAATCTACAAATTTAGCTCACAAAAAGGAATCTAGATGCTCGTAAGGGCTAAAAATCCATTAGACTCAAATTAGGTTATAAAATGAAGGATTTAGATATGAATACTGAAAACGGTTATCTAAACACCTTATGATGTAAATCTATCCAAATCTAGTAATCTTTCAACAAAAAGATAACAAAAGAGGTGTTCAATGTTTCAAAAAATACATGCATTTGACGTCTCATCACTGGCCAATTGAGCCTGAACCTAATTACAAATTGCCCCAGATTAGAGGACGTTTGTTCTCAAGGTTTGATCCATGGACTACATGGATTTTTCTGAACCTCCCTTGTTTTTCTCATTCTCCAACCATAACGATTTTCTTCCTTTAATTGGTAATATTTTGTGTGCATTTTTTTTTGCTTTTCTCTTTTTGGATTATGAATGGCAATGTTTCTGTTTAATTTGTAAACTATTTCCACTTAATTTTGCTCAAAATCCATCCGTCCAACATTCAAATAACCCCAAATTACTTTGCAGTTTTACTCATATTAATTTTATTACCATAATGAATTAAGATGAGAGGATCATTAGGGATTCGTTGTAGTATTTTCAAATTAATGCTGATGGATATGTTAAATTTTTTTTATTTACGAAAATCTTGATAAAGGTATATATTTTCAATTAAGTAGTACTATGTTATTTTATCAAGTTATTAAATTATTTAATTAATTATAGACATAAATTTATTTCAATTAGGTATAAATTGATTCATATGTATGATTTTCTCACTAATTTTATTTTTAGAATTTTATTTATGTTATTTTAAATTCATTAACTAACAAGATAGAATAATAGTAAGTGTGATTTGTCGTATTTGTAAAATTTGGATTATTTTATACCCACTTCATTATTTAAGCGGGTTTTGTTTGAATATGTCGAATTAAGTTTTTCGAAGGAAAAAAATTCCAGTGTAATTCTGTGCACAGAAAAATTACCAATATAATTTAGCGTCTGAAAAATATTTTTGTCAGTGTAAATCAGCCCCCTAAAATACTGTTCTAGTTCCTCCACTGAGTATAGATGCTTATTTTTGTCTTGATTCTGCATTTTTGGTTTGTGTTCTTTTGCCTTTGCAATTTCTTCAAGTTTTGGACAAGATTTGAAGGTATTTTTGCATTCATAAAACCTTGACAAAGTCTTGTGCGAGATAGTGTCATAGCTAGACCAATGATTAATATGTAATATTATGAAATTTAATTAGAGATGAGGTTCCAAATATAATTTAAGAAAGTTTGGAAGAGGAAGCAGGGATCTAGGTGCAAATACCACTTTTTGGGAGGTGATGGAAATAAATAATTAGGGAATTAATGATTCCGGATCATAAGAATCTCGCGGGTCAAGAATTTGGCTCAGAGAAATTCGCGGATCAAATTTTTTCCCATTTCCACGCAATGCTCGAATTTTTACTACCGGATTTGATGTTTCATTTTTAGGACTTGATGTTTCAACCAAACCTTGTGATATTTTTTCAGACACTATTTTTTCATTAAAATCATGTGTTTTAAAGTTAAATTTTGATCTTTTATTGTAAATTTTGTGTGTGTGTTAAAATTTTGACACTTTATATGTGTTAACACTAATTAGTGATATTTTATTATCTTAACTTTTAATTTATAATTTATACTTTTATCTTGATTGATGTGTTAGATTTTTAGCGCATCCTTTAAAAAAATCGATATTGATTTTCTGGAATATTATATTCTTATTTATTGTATTCTTGATGTTTCAATCGCTTGAAATGATTTTATAATTTTTAGTACTGATATTTTATCTTATTTTTTTATTAGTGTTACACCTTTGATATTTTCAAATTATTGTGTATTTTAGTGGTATTTTATTATTTTGGTGTGATGTTTTAACTCTTTTATTTTGGTATTTAAATATTTTAGTTTGAAATATAGTTTTCAATGTTTTTTATTTGGTGTTTCATTAATTTTATTTTATACATATACTGTTTTGTTTGATGTTTCTATTTTTACAGTGCCTTATTTAATGATTCATCAGTTTAATTTGTATTTGTATTATTTGTATATGATGTTTTAATATTTATATTTGGTATTTTAACATTTTTATATGACGTTTTATTATTTTAACTTGATTTTTATTTTATATTTTGTATTTTAATTTTGTATTTGATATTTTAATATTTTTATTAGATGATTCATTATTTTTATTTGATGTGTATAATATTTAAATTTTATTTGATATCTTAACATTTTTATTTGATGTCTCAATTTTTCATTGGATTAGAGTTTGAGACATAAATTCAAATATATTAGCCCAACATTATTTTCTGTTTTCGGCCCCAATCTAATAATATTTTTGACCCACCTGTACCTGACCTTGCCCATCTTCTCGATCGACCTTCTAGTCTTTCTCCATTGCCGGAAAACCCAAACCATCGTCATTCGTCCTTCCCTCCATTCTGAAACCATCGATCTAACCATGTAAAGTTTTTTGGATCAGAAAAGCGGGTGAATGACCCAATATCCGCCTCGTCGGAACAATTATATCTCCGCATACTGGGAGCCGCGTCGCTTAGCTGGGAGTTTGCCCGCCTCGCCTCACCTCTATGAGAGCCTGCATCTCCAATCACCGCATCGCGTCGCCGGAGATTGCAGTTACACCGCTGAAAATCGAAGCCCAAAAAATCGAAGCAAACCAGCGATGATTGAAGCCCTAAAAATCGATGCCAGCCAAGATTCGTATCCGGCTAAGATTTCCGGAAGCGATACGAAAATGAGCGAGGAAACGAGGGTTTGGTTGGCCGGGGAAGCGCGATGGTGGCGTGGGCGTGGTTCGGCTAGAAGAAGGAAGCTCGCGACCTGTGTTTAGTGTTTTCGTAATTGCATTTCAATCCTTCAATTTGTTTTTGCGTTTTAAAGAGGAACCCGAGAATAAAATAATCACGAATTAACCCCAAATTTGATTTTCCTTAAACTATTATTTTCATTAGTTCCTGATCTCACCATGAGACGGTTTCGCACGAGACGAACTCTAAAACTTTTGGTGTTTTCTATAATCTCACGGGCTCTTGGTCAATAATCTCAATGTATAAATTATATGTTTTGCTGTCATAAATTATATGATTAATTTTAGTTTTACAGTCCATATTGGATCAGCATCCATTTGAGAGAATTATTATAATAAAATGACTTGTAAGTATGACGATGACTAAAAAATATATCAGTTTTTATAACAAGATGATCAAAAACTAAATTTCATTATAGTGTTACTATTATTAGGGCTGAGTAGGTAAATTTGGGTGCTATTCAAATACAATGTTAATAAAATATAAATACATGCTGATTAATCAGTAGACGGAGCATTTTATAATTAGTATGATTAATAAGGTAATTTTTTATTTCAATATTATTATAAAAACCTTGTTAAATAGATATCAACATATAAATAATTATAATTCAACATTAAAATTGATTAGTAGATTGTTAAATTCGTTATAATATATATTTTTAAAATATATTGATTGTTAAATTTGTTATAACATATATTTTTAAAATTGATTGTTAAATTCGTTATATCATATATTTTCAAATATTTTTGTTGCAAGTTTTAATTATTTTTAATAGAAAATAGTATTAACAATCAAATATTTTTTAAATCTACTGGTGAAAGTTAAAATGTGCAGATTGAAATGAAACGAAGGGAGTGACAAAAAAGTGATAGTGGTATTTTTCTTCATCTTAATTATTTTTTATTGGAAATATATAACACTGCTTTATACAATAAATAAAATGTTAATAATTCATAAACTCAGTAGTAAATATATTTTTAAATCATTAAATTGTGCATGAAGTTACTGTATTTGTGGATTATGCAAATGTGTAGAGTATGATGTACTAGCTCCGTTTCGTCAGATGTGACATTATAACTCTAGGTGCTTGGATTTATGTGAATGAAATGAGTGGATGAAATTGAATTTAGAAAGGGAAAAGTAGAATGAGTGGATGAAATTGAAAAAATCTTGCCATAAAAGGAATTTGTGCCAAATTCACAAAAACAACCGAAAAGGAAAGTGTGTCACATCCAATGAAACAGAGGGAGTATTTTATAGTAAACATCAATGGCCACTTCTCACAGTTGACACCTCCATTTGTTTTAGGAGCTATATGTGCAATAAATGGCTCTAGGTAAATTTGTTCCAAATCGTAACACATGTGGTTTCCTTCATCTACAATACAATAATCTTGAAATACAACTAATCAGAAAATAATCCTCACAATGACAGGAGCTGTAACAAGTGGCGGAACTTCCGCTACAATATTTCTGACATACTCCGGATCCCGTCCAACAGTATAAGTCACCTGTAAACATAAATTTTGTGCGAGGGAAAAAGCAAAAATTAAAAACAGATATGAGAAGATACATGCTGACCACCAAATGTTGATTAGAACTTTTATTACTCAGATTGAGCACCGAAAGCTAAGAGTTTCAAACAAGGACGACATACCCCTTTAACTTTATCTACGGATTACCATTTGACTTAAAACACAGATCCTATGTTTATACACCTACTTGCACAGATGCTTTTTGAGAAAATGGATTATCAAACAATAACATGCTGTAGTTAAGAAACAAGAAAAAAGCAGTGAGGAAATAAGGAAATCAATTAAACAGCACCAAAGCAAGAATGCAATTTTACGAAGGATTATTAAGGAAATTCCTCCCAGTTATTGTACACAGAAGATCCTGTCAGAGATTAGCAGAGTAAAAAGGCATCGCAAAGCGTATGGTGCGCGAACTTGAAGCAAGTTCATATACATGAAAACATAATGCCTCAAGCTCCATACTGGCTGTAGCCCAGTATCTCACAGCCCATATAGCAAGTATGTGTACCTATAATTCACAGCCGTCCCATGTGGGACGACAATAGGTTCCCTCTCTCGCTAACACACCTCTCTCGCGGGCGTATCCAAGTCCTAATTCAGACGAGGTGCATCGAAGGGAATGGACCGATATTGAGAATATTTTTTTTATTAATGGGGGAAACCACATCCACAAGACCTGTGCATCGTGTACTTGCAATATGGGCTGTAAACATTAAAGATTGACTCCTATACCAAGTTAAGATCCAAATGGGGCTTCACAAGAAACCAGTTGACAATGAGAAGAGAGGTCCGGAATCTATGAATTGAATATACTTTCCGTAACAACCCACAGTGGGACAGAAGTCCCCTCACACTCAAGAACTAACCACTGACCGGCCCTTTAAACTGTATACTCTCCCATCCATCAAAATCTGCTGCAGGATATTGATTGGGGAGCGAATATGTTGTTTATCCATTGGTTTTTTCAGACCCTCCATCAGCCTTTTTCTCACTGTCTGCTCATTTTCTGGTCCACAAGTCCGCTCCGCTCCACAAAAGTCCCTTTCCAATAGCAATTGAACACAAGAAATGATGCTTCAGGTTCTCTACTTTTGTCCAGGACTGCTACATGTTCCGTCTCTTCTCCTAGTTCTTAAGCACACATGCACATACACAAAAATATAGAAGAGCCATCCAAAATGCTCAGATATAGTTGACGACTGAGGTATTTAGAGCAGAATTGAGCGCCAAAAGGAAAAGAGCAATGGCGAAGCATTGACGATTTAGAGAAATGAAGAATAGCTACCTCCACCAGTTGAGAACATTACTCCCACCGTCGCAGTTCAAACTGCACACCTACTTTTTCAAGGTTTTCAAAGGTCATGTTTGACTAACTCTGGAAGAATTCCTGGCAGAATTTATCGGAATACCATACCGATCAGGAGGATGACTAACTCTGGAAGATTTGCGAGTAGGAGCAGGTGTCAAGGTAGCCTATGAAGGAGGTTGCACTTTTGGTCTACGCTGATACGCTACACCTGATTTGAACCTCTCCGTAGTAGGGAAAGAAGCATTATCAAAGATTGGTAGAAAAGTAAATGAAGGTTCAGATGAAGATAGAAGAATTGGTTTTCAAAAAAAGTCGCATTTCTAGAAATACGAACTCTATGAGATTTTGGATCATAACATAGATAGCCTTTGTGAATAGGACTATACCCTAAGAAAGCACAACAGACAGATTGGGCAGACAACTTGTGCCTATCCCGCAAAGGAAGATGCATGAAACACACACACCCAAAAACATGAAGATCTGTATAGATAGGATGAGAGCCATGAAGTTTAAAATATGGAGAATCTAATCCCAACACTTGTGAAGGAAGTCTATTTATTAGAAAAGTGGCGGTAGTGAGGGTTTCAACCCAGAATTTAGGAGGTACAAACGACTCAATAAGCAAAGCTCTAACCACATCTAGAAGATGGTGATTTTTTTCGTTCAGCAACCCCATTTTGTTGTGGGGTATCTGGACAAGAAAGTTGACGAACAATGCCTTTAGAATGAAGATATGACTGAAATTCATTACTGATATATTCTTTATCGAAATCTGAACTAAGAGTTTTGACAAAGGCTGAAAATTGTGTCTAAACCAAGGCGGGAAACATTTGAACATTAAGAAAACTTCTGATTTCTTTTTCAAAGAATGCACCCAAGTAAATCTGCTATAATTATCAATAAAAGTGACAAAGCACTTGTATTGAGCATGAGAAATGATAGGGCCAATACCCCAAACATCAGTATGAATAAGTTCAAATTCATGCGTAACTCTTACTTTTACCAAGTTTACAAGTAGCACAAACATTGAACATAGAAGGTAAATTTGAGCCTTTATTTTATAGAAATCCACTTTTGAATAAATGAGACAAACTCCTAGAATTAGGAGGACCTAACTACTTGTGCCAAAGGTCAAATGACCCACTAGATTTATGACAAAGAAAGGACAATATGGGAGAAACATGTAATGGAGATAAGCTTGGAGGAACAAGTAGTTGTAGTGTAAAAAGACGACCATGTTTAGATCTCTTCGCTATCACTTGCCCTGACATCTGATCCTGCACAATAGAACCTTTATCAGAGAAGTGTACTACACTTTTTGTTAACAAGATGACCCACATAAATCAATTTTGCGGAAAGATTGGGAGATACAAGAACATCTTTAAAGTGAGAAGATACATCACCAATAACTGTAATTGGTAAATTACTACCATTTGATGTTTGTATACAAGAAGCGCCATAATATTTTCTAACATTACTTAAGCCATTGATAGAGTTTGTGATATGGTTGGCACCTCTCGAGTCCATAATCCAAGAAGTAAATAGAGAAGAATTACCTTGAAGTTCCAAAGTTGAAAATGCACTCACAATCATTTCCTGAACTGCCTCATGGTTGAGAGAGGAAGCTAAAGTAGTGGGTGTAACAGGAGTGACATTAGCATGATAGGTTTTTTTTTGGAACAAGTGGGACGAATGGGACAATCCTTAATGATATGTCCAGATTTCTTGCAATAATTGCAAAATTTCTGCAGGACAAGGAATAGAAATATGGTCGTACTTCTTGAAACAGTAGCATTGTGTTGTACTTATGTCACGACTTTTGGTTCTGGCATACGCAACATAGGCAACAAAAATGGTATCAGCAGCGCGAGCATGTTCCATATTGTTTTGTGTATTAAAGCGCTATTCTTCCCTCAACACTTCTCCAAAGAAAACCTCCAATGTTGGAACATGCACCATATTCACTAGAGATGCTCGAATAGGCTCAAGCTTGGGCCTCAATTTCATTAAAAATTGATCTCGTTGTGTGTTTTGTGAACTTTTTATACATCCAATACTCCCACTCCCGGCATATTGGATAGAGCAAGATCAGAATAATTAGTCCACAAAGTCAAAATGCAAGAATAGAATGCTTGGACCGATAGATCTCCCTGAGTGTAGTTGGAAATATCCAGCTCAATTTGAAATTTCCTAGCATTGTTATCCTAATTATAAACTTGCTTGAGAAAGTTCTACATAGATTTTACAGAATTGTGAGGACATAGATAAAGAACCAAATGTGGTTCAACGGAACCGACTATCCAAGACATGATTTGATTATCTTAGCAGTCCAAGTGGACGCCGTAGACTCTATAGATTATGATGTACATCTATGTGACCCCAAAGCTCTTTGCCTTTCAAAAAGGTCTCCAGCTGAAACTCCCAAGTAGTCTAATTTTTTCAAGAAAATTTGATAAGAACGTGTTCAGATTTTTCCAGGGCTATGGCTGAAAAGGCTATGACTGAAAAAAGGCTAAGAAAGAAAGAATCTATGTCTCAAATTGCTTCAAAATGGCTCTGATACCATGACAAAGATGGTCTGAATGCCTTCTCTTGCGAGAAGCTTTACATTATATAGGCAATAATGCCTAGGATATACAATGAATCTATATGCTAATTAGAGGGAGAAATTTACTCTAATGTACTTAGACATATTTACATGCAAATACACTAATTAATGTAAATAATATTGTTGGATTCAAGGTCCAGAATAGCTGGACTTAAAGCTTAGATTATGGCTTTCAGAATAACTGGATTTAAGGCTTAGATTATGGCTTGATAAGGGAGTAGTTAACTAGCTCGGTGATACTATTTGTATTCATGTATTAATGCTTATTTTGTGAGATTTCATAGATCTACCTATTTCTATATATTGCGTGTTATTATGTTGGCTTGTTCTTAACATCCTTGTGAATTTCATGATTGTCACACTTAGCACACACCAGAGTCTACTTTCATGTTGTTGCACTATTGATACTTCCCGGGGAGGGAAACCTAGATTCACATGGGTTAACGATTGTCCGGATCTACATGAGTGTGCACGTAAGTTTCTGTTGTTAACGTTACGATCGACCATGCACTAATAAGTTGGCGAGTTGGTACGAAGGGTAACGGGTAGAGATAGAAAGAGTAGTAAACTAGGATTATCTTTGTGATTCTAGAGCCATCGATAAGATGTTTCACCCCCTTTGTCTTTTTAGGCCTAATGAGAAGCATTTGTGGTGTAGTACCCGAGACGTAATCGTACATGGAGACTTAGATCTGCACGGTAGGCAGGGCCGTCGTTCCATTCCCCTAAGTACGGAGGCAGTGCCGATGGAAGATTAACATGCGCACCCTGTTTGACAGGTATAGGGAAGTGTTGACCATCGACCACACCACGTGTGATAAACACTAAAATAAAGTTATAGTTCTTGTATGTGATGAAATCGAGGATCGAAATGACATTAATCAAATTTAGAAAATATTATCCAAGTGTTAGTTTATATATTTTTATTCTTCTAATGTAATCTACTGGATTTATATAGTAGATTTTTGGTTCAGGAAAATCTACTTTTTTTTGTGCTAGTGCAAATGTTGTTTATAGTGACACAACTTTTATGACAAGTAACGAAGTGTTAAAGTACTTTTTGCATCTTCACAATCACTAAAATTTTACTTCGTTCATTTATGCTCCTAATTCATGTTGATATCGTATCACAAAATTTTCATGTCATTGTATCTTCAAGTGTTTCTAAAATATTTTTATATTCAAGGTGTCATAGTATGCATGTCAAAAAAACAATTGTGACTCCTCAAAAAAATGACTCGACTGTGCATGTAACAAAATAATTGTAATGCCTTGGAGATTGCATCTAATATAAGTGACACAAATTAATTATGACATTTTAAAAGAAAATTATTTTTATGACATTCGAAATACAGCAACTTGAAAATTTAGCAACAATGAGTTGTGACATGTATAGGTACAATGATATTTAGTGACATTTAAAAGTGCATAGACAATCTTCACACTTCTTAAGTGTCATGAATCATGGTAATTGTGTCATCCTAAAATTATTTTTTCTAGCGTTTAAAAGCGTAAGAAAATCCCAACATGATGCATACGTACGATAAGATGTGTTTAATGTCGAAATATTGTACACTTCTTTTGGTTCTCTGACAATTACAAACATTTGATTTTTGTTTGCTTCACTGACAATGACACATTTTTTTCAAAGAAAAAACAATGACACAATTTTTATTGTAAAAAATTAACTAATTTGGTCCACTTATTTTGCTTTTAGTGTTTAATTTCCTTCACACATATACTTTGTGTTTCATAAATGGGAATATATACAAATATAACCCTATATAATCCAGTAAGTGCACATATAAGTCTGAGATAAGCTAAATAAAAACAACCCTAACTACTTTACATAAATGCAAATATAATCCTAAAAACTATATTCCGGCATTGACTGGCCATTTCCGGCCATTGACCGACCAGAAATGACCAAATGCACTTTCATCCTAATACAAAATTTTGAAAAAATATATGCCCTTTGCCTGCTTATTCTTCCACCACCACCACCACCGCTAGGTTACAGCAGGCCCGTCGCCACAACCACCTAGCCAGCCCTGTCACCACCACCTTCCACCCTTTCAGCCCGCTAGCTCTAAAGGCGCCGGCGCAGCAAAGTTGGTTGAAGCACTGCCGCCCTTACCGCCTCATGAACCCTAACTACTTGGAA
>JAUOBV010384689.1:0-10601 GCA_032360425.1 Rubia occidens | reverse complement strand
GATGATAGAGTTCTTTCTGGTATTCGATCATCAGATAATTGTTATCTTCTGGAGCAAGAAGTACGATGTTTAAGTTCAAAAAAGGCTGAAGGCACACTGTGGCATAGGAAACTTGGGCATATTAACTATAAAACTTTGGTAAAAATTGCAAATTCTAAGGCAGTACCTGGAATAACTATGCTTACGACCAAGAGTGGAATTGTTTGCGGTCCATGTCAGCAAGGAAAACAGATTCAGTCTCCTCACTCTGCAGTTCAGTATATTACTACATCAAGAAATGTTGAATTGCTTCATATAGATTTAATGGGTCCAGTCAATACACCTAGTGTGAGTAGCAAGAAGTATATCTTTGTATGTGTTGATGATTTTTTGAGATTAACTTGGGTGGAGTTTCTCAAAGAAAAGTTTGATACTGTGGATATGTTTAGAAGTTTGGTAGTAAAATTGCAGACCGAAAAAGGAAGTTCGATTGAAAAGATTGTCAGAATCAGAAGTGATCATGGCAGGTAATTCGAAAACTCTCAATTCAATGAGTTCTGTGATGAACTTGGGATTCAACATGAATTCTCCGCTACAATTACTCCACAACAAAATGGCATTTTCGAAAGAAAGAACATAACACTTTAGGAGATGGCTCAAGTCATGCTTGTAGAAAAAATGATGCATAAAATATGGTGGGCAGAAGCTGTTAATATGGCTTGTCATACTATCAATGGTGTGTATCTTAGGCCGTTTACCAACAAGACATCTTACGAGATTTGGAAGGGAAGAAACCCAAATGTCTCTCACTTTCATGTGTTTTGAAGGAAGTGTTACATTCTACGAGATAGAGATCCATTGGAAAAGTTCGATAATCATAGTGATGTTGGTATATTTCTGGAATATTATGTGAACAGTCGAGCATACCGTGTATTTAATCTTCACACAAATACGGTTATGCAGTGAATCAATGTTGTTGTGGACGATTTGGATGAAAATGGGATTCAAAGGAGAAAGAAGATGAACCTGATGTTGAGTATGTTCCAACACAGGTCACTCTGCCAAAACAACCAGTTGAGTATGTTGGAACACAGAAACAAGCTGAAGATCAGCCGATGTCTAAAGAGTATGTTGGAACACACTCCCCCACACCCAGTCCATATGTTCCAACACAGGAGAATCAGAACCAATTTCAAAGAGAACCCAATCTATTCCTAGAGTGAATTACAGTGAACTTGCTTAATTGCAAGATGAGCTCGAACAATTTGAACGCAATGATGTGTGGTATCTTATTCCTCATCCTAAAGGTGTTAATGTTATTGGTACAAAATGGACTTTCAAGAATAAATAGGATGCTGATGGGAAGATTACCTGCAATATACTCAAGTTGAAGGTGTCGACTTTGATGAAACTTTTGCACCAGTTGCCAGGTTAGAATAAATTTGCATCTTGCTTGCTATTGCACGTACCATGAATTTTACATTATATCAAATGGATGTGAAGAGTGTCTTCCTAAATGGAGTGGTAAATGAGGAGGTATATGTGGCGCAACCTAAAGGATTTGAAGACCCTTATCGCCCGCATCAAGTGTTTCGACTTAAGAAGACACTGTATGGATTGAAACAAGTACCTAGAGCATCGTATGAACAACTGACTAACTTTCTACTTAAGAAAGGTTATCGTCGAGGGGGAGTAGATCGTACGTTTTTGTGCTCACGAAATCATCCAAGCTTTTGATTACTCAAATCTATGTGGATGACATTGTGTTTAGTTCTACTTCATCATCTATGGTGAAAGATTTCGTATCACTAATGCAAGCTGAATTTGAGGTGAGCATGGTTGGTGAACTTACTTATTTTTTGGGCCTTTAAGTTAAGCAAGAGAAGAATGATTTGTTCATAAAACAAAGAAAGTATGCATTGAATCTAGTGAAAAGGTTCGGTCTTGAGAATGCTCGTGCAATTCGAACTCCAATGGAAATCACAGAAAAATTGGTGAAGGATTAAAAAGGTGTTTCAGCCGATAAGAAATTATACAGAAGCATGATTGGGAGTTTGTTATATCTTACTGCTAGTCGACCAGATATATGTTGGTGTTTGTGCAAGATTTCAGGCTGATCCGAAGGAATCTCATTTGGCTGCAGTAAAAAGAGTGATTCGTATGTTAGTGGGACTTCTAATTATGACATCTGGTATTCTAAAAATCAATATTAGAATCTTATTGGTTATAGTGATTCTAATTGGGTTGGTAATGCAGATGATCGCAAAAGTACTACTTCTGGTTGTTTCTTTATTTGTACGAATTTGGTGTCTTGGTATAGTAAGAAGCAAAATTCAATCTCTTTATCATCTGCTGAAGCTGAGTATCTTGCAGCCGGAAGTTGTTGTGCACAATTATTATGGATGAAACAAATGCTAAAGATTATGGAATTCATCAAGGTCCTCTAAAGATTATGTGTGACAACAAAAGTGCAATTGACATCTCTAAGATTCCGGTCCAGCACTCGAGAACAAAGCACATTAATATAAGACATCATTTTATTAGAGATTTGGTTGAAAGAAAAGAGGTGGTGGTAGACTATGTTCCAATACAATATGGAGATATATTTACTAAACCACTGAGTGCCTTAACTTTTGAATTTCTTAGACAACGCCTTGGTTTGTGTCGAATGTGAGGTATGCCTGAAACTCCACTGTAAATTATTATATTTTATAGATCAGTTTTTTCTTGTAAAATCAGAAAAACAAAAAAAAATTGGAAAGAAAGAAAATTTAAAAAAATGGCGGATGGAGAAGAGACTTGAAGTGGTTGGATAGTATGTTGGAACTTAGTAGGAGGCATGATTTGACGAGAGAGGAAAGGTCATTATTACCTTGGTAATGAAAAAAGTGGACATGGTTACTAAGGAGGAAAAAGGAAAGAAGCTTGTTTTTGGTTCAAATTATTCTATCTCTCCATGTTCCTGCTATTACGCATTGCACTCTCCCACTTCTACCAAAATTCTCGATCTCGTTGGAGGATTTTATACCATTTTCTTATGCAATCCGAGAACACTCAAATCCTCTCCAACTTCTGAAATGGCCGGAATTCAAAAACCTATTCTCCTTACTTGTGGTGAACCCAAGAAGAAAGCTAGCATGAAGGGAGCTTCGACCTCAGCCGAATCTGTGAAGAATGCATCCAGCGCTAAGAAGCCGAAGTACAAGGTAACAGTCTCAAAAACCACTGAAGTAGTATAGAAGGATAAAAATGTTTGTCTCTCTAGACGATTTTGCTAAATGGATTCAAGAAAATCGTGTTCCTGTTGATTTAAGGAATTTAGAGAATATGAAGGTTGAATTTTTAGACGTCAAAATGGATGAGGTTCTGTCTGGAGATATAGGTGATATGTACTACATTGAATGTTTTGAAGTTAAACTGTTGAGAGGACATTATAAGAAATACAGAGGCAAAGACATGTTCCATGTATATTGTTATATCCCTAGACAAAACTATGAGAATATTGAAAAATTTCAGAGGAAAAGGCTGTAGAGTTAAAGGTGGTAAAGTCCACAGATCAGATGAAACTGATCAAAATTGATTCCGATAATGCAAGAAGGATTGAGGAGCTTAGGGCCGTGAAGCCCCCTAGTAATTATGATTACTGACAGGGATGATAACGTTGAGGCAGGGTATGTTCCAACATACCAGCCAGCAGAGAATATAGATGTGGATGATACTGATTCAGCCACCACTGAGGAAGAAGCGAAGGATAATGATTTTATAATGCATGATGATGCAACTATTGAAGATTATGAAAGCTTGATGGCAGGGGGAGAAGGCCCTATATTTGATTCTACTGGAGCAGAGGAAGGAGCACAACATGTTCCAACATATGTGCAACATGTTGGAACACAGGGTACTGGGCAGCAGCAAGCCGAGCAAGATCCTGATCATGCATACTCTAGTGATGAGGTGCTGGATGAATTCATTCAGACCATGAAGGAAAAAAGGAATGCCTCTGAGGCTGAATCATCTCAGCCATCAAAGAAGGCCAAGGTGGAAGAACCTTCTCAGAAGAAGAAGACTAGAACCATATTTCCTCCCCCTCCTGTAAGTGAAGGTTATTATGATATTTATTATGATGTGAATTGTGAGGAAATGGGGGAGATATTTTCTCAGAGAAAGGTGATACCTGAACATCCTGTAGACTTGGCAGCTTACAAACCCAATGGGTTTTCAGATTTTCTAGAATTAATTGGAATGAAGAAGGCTGCTACAGGTTTTATGGATCACAACAAACAAATTGTCTGTGAGGTATAGTCCAACATGATGTCTGGAAATATGGAGGATGATTCACCCTGGTGTGACAGGGTCTACTTGAGAAGAAAATTAGTAAACTTCTCGGCTGACAGGATTAATAAACTTTTGGGGCTAACGACACCAGATTTTGAAGGAATTTTTTATGAAGATATGGAGGTCTCGGATGATCAGATTTGACGGAGATCTCAGGTGGCTTGAAGACTGTATGGGGACTACTGGTTATTCACAGGCATCATGTCTGACTTCAAGATTCTTCGGACTGTACCAGGTGGCAGTTAATTGCTGGATTCCCTCATCCAACATTACAGCACTTACTCGAGAAATGGAAAGAATGCTTTACTGTGTTGGAACACAGAGACCAGTGAATCTAGGTCTTCTTATTCAGCAGGCTATAGTGCACCAACCAATATCTCCAAAGACTAAGCAAGCCCTGGTATATCCATGCATCATCTCTGCTTTGGTTCTAAGTGAAAGAGTGAAGGCAAATCCACAGGCTGATATTGTGAAAACCGAGTCATTGAAGCCAAATAAGAAGACATTTGGTCTGACACAAATGGGGGATTTTCCATGGAAGCCTAAGAGGGGTGATTCTACTTCAACCAGTAGGGATAATCAAGTCAAGTTGATGGCACTGAATTCAAGGCTGGGTGTCATTGCTATCCAGATTGCTACCTTTGAAGCAGAGAAGTCCAAACTCGAAGGAGAAAAGGCTCAATTGGAAGCGCAGGGAACTACTCCTGAATAGGATTGAATGTTGGAGGACTATGTCCCAACATAGTCGATATTAATTTCAGGGGGAGCTGATTTTTTTTTTGCTTGCAGATTTCTCTTGTTTTGGCATGTTTATTGGCCCCAAAGGGAGAGATTTGAATATTTGGATTTTATGTTGGAATTCTGAATTTGGGTTTTTATTATGGTTTTGTAATTTCTGAATTAATTCTGGATTTCAGGATTTGTTTGGACTTGTTAATTCGAAGTTTCATATGTTCCAACATAGGGGATTTCTGGAATTCTGATGGCTATGTAGATGGAAGTTTTTCTTTTGGGTTTTATTATTCCAAGATGGTTGGGTCCACAAAATGGCAAAGGGGAGATTGTAAAGTCATATGCACCTCATGGTTTATTATGTTGACATTTGTGAACTAGAGTTATACAAGAAAAATATTCCATGTTGAAACATACCGCGGAAATAAGAATTGGTGTGTAAAGTATTGCGATGGAATTAGTTTATGGAAACTTGGAGATTACGCAATATTCATACAGCCGTGTAGAAAGTATAATGAAACTATGGAAAATCCCTATATTTATGGAATTGGAATAATGGAATATTATGGGATAATTGAGATAAGGAAAATTCCTTCATTTATGGGATTTGGGTATGCTTGAAAAGAAGATAAGGAATAGGAATATTATGGAGATAATCATGAGCAATTCCGATCTGCCAATGGACTATAAATAGATGACATTATACAACTGCAAAGTAATGAATCAAACGGAGAAAATCTACACATCAGATTTCTATCTTTCGAGAGCCTTGCGAGAGCCAGATTCTTCATTTCCAACATACACAACCTGTTAGCTAAAGTTCAAACGTATGCCTTAATTCCTCAGGAGGAAGAGATGCAGTGTCGACGAGTTTTGAGGTCAAAGGGAGTCTGATTAAGGCGAATCAGTAGCAATGGGAGCTTGCAAAATCCTCATGTTGTAATTAGAAGATAAGTATTGTTGTATGGTGTACTTTGTACTATATCTCTGATTAGTGGATTTATTCTGAACTGGGCCAGGTCCTAGAGATGTAGGTGAATTTCACCGAACTGCGTAACCAAGTTGTGTGTCTTGTACATTATTTACTTTACATACTTGGTTAAGTTAGACTTTGTTAGAACATAGGATTACTAGTTAAGCTAAAGCGGTAAAACCAGTTTTCACTCCATGTCAAGAAGCTTAAAATATTCCCCTCTTTCTTTGGCTTTCTGGTTGGATATATAGGAAACACACCTTTGAGGGCTGTCACCTTTCTGAAGGGTAATAATTTGAGAGTCTACAGGAAATGAACGCCATGATTGAAACGCCAGGTACCTCTCAGAGATAGGCTCACCTCTTTTCTGGTAAAACTTCCCCTGTTTTTCGTCAAGAAAATGGCCAGAAATGAAAACACCACTTCTAAAGAAATTTGGTCCTCTAGGAAACCAGTGGGTTCACGACACGAAACCTCTCCCACCGGGAAAGAAACTACTCTCCTTAGGTAATTAATAAAGTAGTGATACATAAATGAAAGAATCAGGCATGGCTGAGAAAGATACAAAAAAAGGTAACATATTGGTTCTAAAGCGTTTTAAACGGTTTTGAGAAAAGAAATTTGCAGGGAACGAAGGAAAACTTTAAGTTTTATAGCAACATAGAAGACTGGGCATCTCCTAGAAAGAGGAAGCAATAAATGGCTGCTTTGAAAGCAAGCGAAATACTTGCCATTGGAAAAAAAAGCTTTTTACTTGACCCAAGACGCTGACGCGGAACGTCTTCATTAGGGCGGAAAACAGGTGAATAGTTCATGTACAAGATTAACTATTGATGATGGATAAAACCAAGGGTCTTACAATGCATGACCTTCAGACGCTAATGTCTCAGCCGAAGCATGGCAATTCGACTCTCTAGGGAGCTAATGACAATGGATAGGCCGAAGTCCAAGAATTGGGTTGAATCCTAAGCAACTAATTTATGTTATTATTGGGTTGGAGCCCAATAAGATGGGAATATCTCTTATTCTGAATATATCTATGAGTTGTACCTTTATTCAAAGTATATTTATGGAACGGTAAATATATGCTAATTTTACTATGCTAAGACACATAATCTTACATGGTATTTGCATACTTATCAATCTCTGTATAATTTGGAGAAATTATAGGGATCAACTCCCATAAATACTGCGGTATGTCTCCATTTTATTCATTCGAATCTCAGTATTTAGATCAATTTTTTTGTATGATTTTAGCATCAAAGAGTCTTCCCTCTAGCACCCCGGGGCTTTATCTAGCAAGTTCGACATTCAAGAGCAAGGTTTGGCCATCAAGTTGGTGTCCACCCCATATCACATGCCAATCAGATTGATCATCTGTAATAGAATGAAAGATGAAATAACAACTGTAATTGCCACTTGGAAATTAACTTGCTTCTTGTGAAAATCATAGCCACTTGGAAGAGATCAGTGTATCACACATCAATATCACTACACCAAACGGTGCAACTGTAACACTACTTGGTCCAAAGCGCGATTCATTTTTTCCAAGTTGTAAACACCTTGCACAAATTGATGGATCCAAATAAACAAAAACTTAAAAAAACAAAAAAAAACCATGAAACATGAACACATGATTTGTACAATCAGATCGAGTATACATCAATGTGAACAATTAAATCGATTGACTATCATGAACACAAAAACCTGATCAATCAGGTCGATGAACAATACTAATGTATAGAGACAAATTACAAACCTATGCAATAACATGAACATCTAAAGAATTACAACTATATAAGTTGTTTCCAATCTCTCCATAATGAAAGGATGGGGAAAATAAGATTGTGAAAAGGTAGAGTTTTTGAGAGAGAAAGAGTTGTGCGACGGAAATTTTCATTAACTATGAACCTTCTTTCCTAGAAGATTGTTTTATCATTATTTTGGAAACACTCATTCAAAGTTGATGGGAAAACCGCCCATTAGTGATTAGAATAAGTGGAATTGACATCAAATCTAACTAGCCTCTAGCAATAACTAATCTATGGCAAGAATATTTATATTACATGTCAACCAAACAGATCATCTATAATATTACAAATTAGAGACCCAGTAAAAAATGTAACGTCGTCATAGGAATATTAACTTCCTTCCCGTGAAAATCATGACCATTTGGAAGAGATGAGTGTATCAACATCAATATCACTACGCCAAATGGAGATCTTCAACAATTGTAATACAACTTGATCCAAAATATGATCTATCACTAGTGCAGGAATCCTATATTAAAGGAGGTTTATTTTCTCATTAGACGAAAGTTTCAAACCGCCATCCTGGTTGTTCCGTGCATCAACATTGTCGGCGTACGGTATTTTACAACCCCCCGTAAAAGCAGTTTCAAATTCGGAATTTCTTTCCAAGATTAAATTTAAATAAAGAGTTGCGTTTGCTGCACTTCCCTAGCACATGAATTTCGGTCGGAACCCCATCGATAACCAAGAAAATTACATCCCAAAACTTTCATTAAACCAAAAATCAATCAAAAACACAACCATAAATATTTTCAAGATTTCAAAAGACCATTTTCATTAAAACAATCATCAAGTAGAGTGATTAAACATCAAAATCGCCAACATCACTATCAAATCTAAAACTATATCCTTGTTGGGATTATATATAAAGTAACCCACCTAAAATTGGGTAAGTTGAACCTTGAATTTTTCATTGGCTAAAACCGATGGTGCCGATATGGATTTGGAGAACGATGGTGGTACGTTGAACACCTAAATCTTCATCGGAATTTTTGCAAGATGGATTTTGACAGAGTGGGCTCAGAAAGAATGCGACAAACTTGTAACTATGTGGGGACTGCTCTGTGCATAAGGAAATGGAGTAAGGAAAGGAAGAGGATTAATGGGAGTTGATAAATTTACTTTTGCGTGTAAAAGAGAAATGGAAGGAAATCATATATATGTATGTATGTAGTGAAAAAATGACAATTTTGGTACCCACTTTTAGGCAATTTACATATTTCATTCCTCTTTTACAAATTGTTCCTAAAAGATTCCCACATTATTATGAAATGTATTCAACTGATTTCTTTACCGGAAATGACACGTTTCAATGAATTTTTAAGAACATGATGTAAAAGGAGGGACGAAACCTTTAATTTTGCCTAAAGTTGGGTACTTAAACTGTCATTACACAGTGGTTAAACTGACGTGAAATTGGTCATATTTTACACCAGGAATGAATGATTTCGAGTTTGGAACCTACATTGGAAAGAAATTCTAGTGGAACCACCATATGATGAAGCCATGCAATTGATTATTACACGGCAGTTCATTTTTGAACCGTCGTCCTTGAAATTTGACATGCGAAATAAATGGTTATGAGTTTGGAACTTACATTAGAAGGTGGTTCATATCATTTTCTACGGAACCGCCTTCTAACGGAGCAATTAATGGTCATTCTGCCACTAGTGCATGTTGTCCAAACTGTAAAAAGTTTGAAATACACAAATCGACCTATCCACGAAAAATAAATGAAACCACGAACACGGTTTGTATAATCAGATCAGACAGTATATATATTATATATATAGACGTGAACAATAATGATCGCTATGAACATAACAATCTAGTCTATCATATCGAAAAGCAATACTAAATATATAGAGATAAATTCCACCCTTATTCAATAGCATAAATGTTTAAAATTATTAATTAAAAAATTAATGTTTCCTATCTCTTCATAATGAAAACAAGAGGGTAAAAAAAATTTAAAAAATAAGAGTGGGGAGAGAATAGTCGACAGGCAAGTTACGGAGCACCATTGGGACCGTTCAAAGCAATGGAAGATTGGTTTAGAGAAAAGTGTCTTTATAACCCTACCTACTTCACGTAAGTGCCAATATAACCTTTTAGTATTTTAAAGTACCAATATAACCCTACATATTTAGGGAAAGTGCAAAACTACTCATTCCGATCAATTTTAGTCTGAATTCTGTGAAATTACTATTTTAACCATCTGGGAAAAAAATTAAAATTTGTGAAATGACATTAATGCCCTTAACCGTAATTTTCTCCATTCCCCTTTTTCTTCTCTGCCATATATCTCCTTTCTTCCGCCGATGCTAGTTTTCTCCATTTACCCCTCTTTCTTCTCCCCTTTCTTCTCCGTCGACTTCACCCCAGCCTTCTCCGTCCTGGTTCCGATAACATCATCGGCGAGATTCTTTGCCAGGTTCTGGTCCAGTGAGTCCAGATTGAACTGAAGGGTTGCGTCGAGGGATTTCCCAAACCAATTGGGTCAAATCTGTAGTCATCAACGAGAATTCCATCGAGATACTTTGGGGAACGATAGCAAGCAGTCGTTGAAATTCTTCCACTGTCGCTAATTTCTTCTCCGATGATGTTAACCATTAGAAATACTCCCTCTCCGCCAAAGCCATTTCTTTATATCTATAGTCACCATTCAATCGCGTCGGGGATGGCTGGAGGGGGTGAGGTGGTGGGGGCGGGAGGATGTGGTGGTGGCTGGGTGGAGGTAGGAGGGGTGGGGGGGTGGGGAGTTGGAGGTG
>JAUOBV010384472.1:0-10603 GCA_032360425.1 Rubia occidens | reverse complement strand
TCAGATTTAAATTTAAGTTAAAATTTTAATTCACAATAAACCAAGAAAAAATTTAAACATTTTAATATTTTCTTCTTCTTTTTGTTGAAAAAAAAAACATGTTAATAAATTATACAATAACTTATATTGTTTTAAACCTATTCTCTTAACATGCAAATCATACATACATACATATATATATATAAACATATTCTTTTAAGAGAAAATCTCAAAAAGGTGGCCTATCCACAAGTTTATGAATAAGTGTTAGACCTTTACTCAGGGACTAAACTTTAATTCTGATTTTACCAACGATCAGTGAGAGAACGAGGTTTCACACGTTGTAAGCAAACAAAGAACACTTAGATTTGCGGAGCCCTGCTCAACCTTTATCTTTATTGATCAAAGAAAAGTTCTTCGGTTGGCAAAAACACCACCAGAACATACTGGGGTCTTTGCTCTAACCGGGAGTATTTATAGGCAAAGTTACACTTGGCGGTTAACACCCCTAACCGCCCGCAGGGAAACGGTCGTTCAGAAACAGTCTATCAACTAATCGGCGGTTAAACTTAACCTTCAGGTCTTTCCGTATTTTTATCCATGGTCGGTGGTTCTCTCTAACCGTCGACCCTCTTCAAGGTTAACCAAAAGGACACGTATCTTGGGTCATGCGGTTTGCAACCCGCACGAGTAACCATCATTATATCCTTGAACTGTCGTGTTCTTTAGGACATAGAACCCAAAACCTTGCCACAAAGTCATCTTGGACTAACCCGCTTTTCCAAGGTTAGTCTTCGCCTTAACCGTAGCTCGTAGGTTCCTCACACCATTTCCAGCCATTTTCGTCCTTTGCCTTAAACTCCCAACCGATGGACCAAAGTCATTATCCAAGCCTTGCTTAAAAACACCAGGTCTTGGACCAAGGTTCAACCGACCAGCTCCCACAAAGTAGGCATCTTTACACCCTTTCCCAGAAAATTTCTCAACAAATTATAGTCCGGCTAACCGTGGAAAAATAAGGGTGTAATAGACCACCCCCACCTAAGTGGTTGTTGTCCTCGGAAACTATCATTGCTGACTCATGTAGTCAGAAATTTCTTCTTTGAATTTCCATAATTCCTTCTCGAGGATCTATTCTACATCTACTGGGTCTTCACCTTTCCAGTGAACTAAGAATTTGGTCCATCAATTCTTCTTGCTTGCGCCCAACGTCTCATGGTTTCAAGATAGTTTCCACTTATATTTTTATACTGAATCCTCACGACCGAAGGTACCCTCTTTACTTGAACTATTTCAGGGTACTCTTCATCCAAAAAAAACTTCTTAAGATAGCCAACATGAAGCATAGGATGTACCTATAACCAATCCGGAAGTTTCAACTTGTAGGCAACGTTTCCAACTAGCTTAAATACTTCAAAGTGGCCGTCAAAGTTGGGTAATAATCACTTGTTTACCGTCATGCTACATATGTGCTTCAGAATTTGTGGAGTAAGCTTCAACATGACCAGGTCCTGACCTGGAAATCCAAATCTCGCCTATTCTTGTCGGCATATTTTTTCATTCGTTTATGAGCAAGCTACAAACTATCTCGGGCTTTATCAATCAACTATTGCTTAGACCAAGCAAAGATGTATGTTGTTGGACATTTTCAACCATTTCTTTGGATTGCAATCTTGTTTGGTGATATAGGTTGCTTCCCGGTAGCCAACTCAAACAGACTCAGCTCAGTGGCTAAAGACCGATGCAAGTTGTAACAATACTGAGCCACATCAAGCAACTCGGGCCAATTTGTCTATCTGGGTGTCACATAATGTCTCAGATATTCCTCCAGCAATGAATCCATCTTTTGGTTTGTCCGTCCGTCTAGGGATGATTAGTCATTGATAATTCAACTCTGAACCCACTGAGTTAAATAATTAGGTCCAGAATTTTCCAGTGAGCTATAAATCCCTATCACTAATAATTTCTCCGGGTAACCCAAAGTACTTTACAACATACTAACTAAATAACTCAGCTATTTTATCAGCCAGACACATAGCCAGTGCCCCGATAAACACACCATACTTGGAAAATCGATCAACAACCACAAGAATATATGCTAAACCATCAACTTTAGGAATACCTGTGATAAAGTCCATCGAGATCGATTTCCATGGGTAATCAGGAATTGGCAAGGGCTACAACAATCTTGCCTTCTTCTTCCTCTCGTGTTTTTCCAATTGACAGATGAGACATGTTCTGACGAGACTTCGGCGTCATGTTCCAACTTTGGCCAAAAAAAGTTCATGGACATGAGTTTCCTTCAACATCATTCCCCGCAAGTTTCCCAAACTGGGCACATATGCGCGATAACCCTTGGCAAAGAATATAACATCTTCCAGCCAATGCCGCCAAATCGTGCCCTTCTCAACCTAAGTCTTCAACTTCAAGTAAATCGGGTCTTGCTTAGACTCTTCCAAAATTTTATCCCTGAAATCCATCACAACTATGGAGATGGCAGCAGCATATTCCCCCCACATGCTACTGACTTAAGGCATCTGCAACCTAATTCTCTTTTCCCAGCTTGTGGATCCAATAGAAATCAATCTCGACCAAGAATTCTTGCTATATTACCTACTTTAGGGTTACCTTTTCTGCATCTTAAAATATGTATTTGCCACATTGTATATTATCACTACGAACAAAGTTCCTGGTAAATAGTGCTTCCAAATCTCCAAGCAATGCATTACTTCCATCATTTCTTTTTCATGAGTGTTGTATCTTACCTTATGGTCCTTCAACAATTTTCTTTCATAAGCAACCAGGTGTCCATCTTGCACCAAAACT
The DNA here is from genome assembly GCA_032360425.1 of Rubia occidens. Lineage (NCBI taxonomy): Eukaryota > Viridiplantae > Streptophyta > Magnoliopsida > Gentianales > Rubiaceae > Rubia > Rubia occidens. The sequence continues at coordinate 7,798 of JAUOBV010384472.1, read as the reverse complement.
CTGCCAATTTCATGATCAGAAGCATTTGTGTGCACTTTCAAATGGTTTATTCAAATCTAGTAATTGTAGAACCGGTTCAGTTGCAACGCCAGCCTTCAAGGCATCAAATACTGCCATGCATGGTTCACTCCAAACCCAAGGAGCATCTTTCTTCAACAAATTCGTCAAAGGGCTTACCAGCTTTAAATAACCCTTTATAATCGTGCAATAGTAATTTGCCAAGCCCAAAAATGATCTCAATTCTGGGACTTGGGTTGGAGTCGGCCATTCCATCAAGGCTGCCACTTTCTTTTCATCCATCCCGATCTTGCCTCCACTCAGGACATGCTCAAGAAAAGTGATTTCTTGAGTGTAAAACTCACACTTTTCCTTCTTGATGTAAAATTCATTTTCCCTCAGTTTGTTAAACACTTTTCTCAACAGTTCAACGTGCTCTTCAAGCAACCTGGAGTAAATAACAATATCATCCAAGTACACCACAAAAAACTTGTCTAGATACTCATAAAGAACGTCTTTTATCATATTACAAAAGGTCACCGGTGCATTTGTCAGCTCAAAGGGCATCACCTAAAATTCATACAACCCATAACGAGTAACTACTGTGGTCTTTTCTTCATCCCCATAGGCTATTCTTACCTGTCAATACCTAGTTCTTAGGTCTATCTTAGTGTAGAAATGACCCTTAACCAACTATCGAACATATCATAGGTGTTAGGGACTGAATACTTATTCTTCACCGCAACTTATTCAAATCACAATAGTCATCACAGAAACAGTGAGATTCATCTGCCTTCTTTTGGGACAAGGCTGGCACCATATGGGGCCTTAGATGGATGCACAAATCCTCCTTCCACAAATTTATCCAACTGCTTCTGGAGCTCTACCAATTTCGTTGGGGACATGCAGTATGGTGCTTGATCTGGAGGTCTTGCTCCTGGAATTAGTTCAATCTTGTGATATGTGGCTCTTCAAGGCAGAACTTTTTGGGTAATTCAACAGGTATTAAATCAGAAAAGTCATCAAGTGAATCTACAATAGGCGGTGGAACATCCTGAACAACATTTGGCTTGGTTTCAACAAACATCAAAAGGAATGTTTATTCTTTTTTCTCCAAGCCTTCCTTCAACTGAAGTGCCGACAGCATCCCTGCAACCGTTCTCTTTCTTCTTACTTGGATATGCTCCCTTGAGTAATAAGGAATAAGGGCCAGAGCCCTCTCATCCGCGATCATAAATCCACTCAAGTGTGGGATCAGGTAAGCCTTATTAATAAAAATAAAATCCTTGCCTAAACTTATCTCAAAGCCATCTAATAATTTTAACACAATGATGCTGATTACACCCGACAAAGAATCTATACAGAAATTAACATCAATCTGCTGTAACGTTTTTTTGGGTTATGCATTCGTAGTTTTAATTTTGCTATTGTGAGGTATTACATTCAATTTCAAATCCTAGGATAACTGTGTAGAAATAAAACTATGTGAAGCACCATAATCAAGCATAACACTCACAACATATCCATCTATTGTTCCTAAAACAAACGGTAAAGAATTTAAAGGGACAGGAGGACCGTTCATACCGATAGTATTCAGAAGTTGTATGGGACTCATCCAAACCTAGATGTCCTTGGTCTTGCTTGGCTTGGTAACCATTGTTTCATCCACTCGTTCCTCCTTTTGCGGGAAATCTCGAGCAAAGTGTAGAAGACCACACTTGTAACAACCACACGTTTTTTTTCATCCTTGGAACCATCATTCCCATGGTTCTCCTTCTTGGAATCAGACCTCTTGGATTTCCATTCCTTCTTATTTCCATCTTCCCCTTCTTGTTGCCTGAACTAGTGGACGAGGCTTTGAAATTCACTAGTTTCTTGGCGGTAGAAATGGCTTGAGCAAAGTTTTGTACACCCTGTTTATGTAACTCAAACTTGGCCCAATTTTGTAAACCGTTCACAAAGGTAAAGGACTTATCTGATTCCAACATATCTGTCACATCCAACATGAGAGAAGTGAATGCCATCACATAATCTCGCATCAAATATTTTTGCTTCAACTTGTTCAATGCCAAGAGAGCAACTCATGCTGCATTGGTCGGAATGAACTGGGTCTTTAATGCTTCCTTCAAACTATCCCACGTTTTTATTAGAGTATCATCGCTATCCACACTTTGGGTTCTCCACCAAAGTATTGCATCTCCCGACAAAGTTCCGCTTGCAAAAATAGTTCTCAATGTCCCATAAAAATTTCTCAAATTCTTTAGAACTTCTGGTTCCATTGAAACATTTTGGCTCAAGCACCTTGAATACATCAACCCTCTTTGGACTAGAACCAACAATGTGGTCATTTGCAATAGCCTATTTCAGAAGCTTTACTTTCACCGCTAGATCGGTCCAAAGATGATCATCCACATCACTGTCCTCCTCGTTAACTTCCTCCTTAGCACCCTTTCCATAAATATGGATTTTTAGGATCTCTACATCTTGGCGAAGGATCTAAAGTTCCACCGATGTCTCTTTCGACAAGGAACTAGGCATCTCAGCTACTTACTTTTCTAGGAGTGCATAATTTGCATCCAACTTCTTAAGGACATACTGCAACTTTAGCATCGTGGCCTTAAGGAGATCATGTTCCTCTTGCAAAGCCTTGATCTTTTCACTACTAGTTGTCGTCATTCCATTTCCAAATTTTGTGCTTCTTCATCGTTAGTGTCAAACCTTTTCTTTGATACCAACTTGTTAGACCTTTTTCTCACAGTATAAACTTGCATTCTGATTTAACCAACGATCCATAAGGAATGAGGTTTCACATCTTGTAAGTCAACTTAGAACACTCAAATTTACGAAGCCCATCCCCAACCCTTATTTTATTCATCAAAGGAAAGTTCTTTGGTTGGAAAAATACATCACCAGAACATGCTGGGGTCTTTCCTCTAATCGGGAGTATTTATAGGAAAAGTTACTCTTGGTGGTTAACACCTCTAACCGCCCAAAGAGAAACGACAGTTCATAAACAACCTATCAACTAACCGAGAAGTCTTTCTGTATTTGTAGCCACAGCTGGTGTTTCCCTCTAACCGCCAGCCCTCTTCAATTTTAACTTAAGGGACGCATCTCTTGGGATGTCCAGTTTGCAACCCGAACTAGTAATCGTCGTTCCATCCTTGAACTGTCGTGTCCCTTAGGACTTGGAAACCAAAACCTTGCCACAAAGCCATTTTGGAATAATCTACCTTCCTAAGGTTATCCTTCACCTTAATCATAGGTGCCTTGATGTGCTCAATTTATATCCCATTTTTAACACATTCGAAGTCTAATTTTGTAATAGATTAGGGACTTAATTGAAAAGAAATTAACATATTATCAATTAAAAGGATATGATGAATTCATATGTTTTACATCCTAATTATTTGATTTATGAAGTTTTTTAGATCATATTTAAGTGTTCGGGTTTGGAAGAGTTCAAATTTTGAAGAAGTAAGAAGATTTTGAAGAAGAAGGCTAAATACCAAAATTTGGTAGAAGCTGGGCAGATTGGTCACTGCGGGCCGCAGTCATGTCCTTCGGGCCACAGCGAAGGTAGTCAACATGGTCAACAAGGGTCACTGTGAGCCACATCGATGGATTTGGGCTATTATTATTACTCACTTTTTGGCCTAAAAAAATCTTATCTTCTCATTTATTACTCGAATTTCTCTCCAAAAACCCTAGGAAGCATTTATTTTCTTCATATTTTCTTCTATGTTTACCATGGATTCTTGCTATTTTGTTATGGGTTTAACTAATCTAGGTTAAATATACTCTTGGGGGTAATTGGTAAGCATTTCTAGTATGAATTGGTGAGATTTGATTTATTCTATTTTGTGCTTTGATTATCAAGTATATTTTGTGCTTTCTTTTGTAATTAATGCATGATTTAGACTAGAATGATAACCTAGTTGATGGTTGTGGGTTAATTATTTGCTAGGTTTTTGGTCAAACCCAGAAGACTTTGACTTTTTGTCAATATGATTATCGTTAGTTGATGTTAGGTTATAATTGGGTGTGCCAACTAATTGTGATTATTGATTGATAAAATTTATTAGATTTTAGATGGATTTGAATGTGTTTGACTAATTATCAATGTGGCTCATTAATAACGATTAGCATAAAGGTCGATCCTCATAGACGTTATTAGTATATATATTTGTGCTATCCCAATATTTATTGCTTGTAGGATATTTTGTTAGTTGTATTGGGTCTTCATGTTTATTTCTATTCTGGGGGAAGTCTATGACGCCGATCATCTAGGGTGACCCGAGGGTAAGGGCTATTGTGTGGCGCCGATCGCCCACTCTAACTATATCCCAAGAGAGGTGAGAAATATTCTCACTCGAAAGGTGTTGATAACTTCTCCAAAATATGTGGGTAATGCATAAAAATATGATAATTAATCGATGCTCAAAGGATGACTATAAATGTAAACCAATTGAGCCCAAGACTCATTATCATATTAGTTACATATTTCCGTACTAGTTGTGGTCGTAATTACATTGTTTGTTCTAATTGTTGGTTAATTTAGTTGTTTAAAGTAGTTGTAGTATTTTATAAAATCAAAACTCCCCAACTTGGTTACCACACACTTAAAGTGACATCTTTGTGTGCTTTTTAATTACATTCAACATTCGATAAAACTCCATTTCCCTCGTGGACGACCTGGACTTGCCACTTGCTACTTTCTAGTAGTTAGCCGCAATTAGGGCCTATAAATACTATATTTGAGAGGTAAGATGACGGCTTTCCACATTTTGGCGCTGCTACTGGGGGAAAAAGCGTATTTTATTAAAGTGTTAGTGTAGCTCTTTATGTGGTTTGTGTTTTTACTTGTTTGTTTTTTTACGTTTGCTTGCTTTTGTTATTCTTACTTGGGATAAGTTTGTATTGCTTTAGTTCTTAGTTTATGGTTAATATTCGTTTCTATAGACAATAACTCTTGCACTGTGATTCTAAACTTTTAGGAGCACTCCGGAGATTAAGGAGACTAGCTCGTTTTGCTAACCAAGGTACCCCAAGCACCACCAAAGTAGTTACTCCAACTATGGTAAATGATACTAGAACCTTGAGGGAGCTCATGGCTCCTAACCTAGGGAGACAACCACTTTTCATCATCTTCCCTCCTATTCCGGAAAATGTCACTTGTGAGCTCAAGTCCGGGATGATTCATTTTCTACAATATTTCCATGGGATGAGTGGGGAGAATGCGAACAATCACTTATCTGAGTTCCACCATGTGAGCATGAATATGAATCCAATTGGAGTTTCGGAGGATAATTTCAATCTAAGGCCGTTTCCTTTCTCTTTGAAGGATACAGCCAAAGATTGGTTATACTATTTCCCCCGGGAAGTATAAAATCATAGATGTATATGAAGCTGAAGTTCTTGGAGAAATTCTTTCTGGCATCTAAGTCGACAGGTTTTAAGAAGGAGCTAACGAAAATCTCCCAATATTCAGGTGAATCTTTATATGAATATTGGGAGAGGTTCAAGAGGTTGCTAGCTAGTTTCCCTTACCACCCATACAAGGAAAGAGATATTGTATACTATTTCTTCAATGGTTTGTCCGTTGAAGACATAAAGATGGTCAATGTCGCTTGTAATGGGTCGATTACCAACAAGAGCCCGAAAGACGCCATGACATTGTTTAAAGACATGGCTAATGAGACAAGATAATTTGGTGTGAGAGAAAGGGCAAGGGTGAAAGAGTTTCCAAATCCGGAAACCCCTAAACTTGAGGAGCAAGTGCAAGCCTTAGCTTCCATGATAAAGGATCTAATGAAGGGGAGGATGCATTAACTCAAGGCTTGTGGGGTGTGTTAATCCCACCGATGCATGCCCTCAAATCCATGATGAAGAGTTTGAGAAGGATAAAGTCATGGGTTATCAAGGAGGAAAGGGCTAAGGTTTCCAAGGGAATAGAGGCTACCAGGGTGGTCAAGGTTTCCAAAGAGAACAAAGCAACGAGAAGAAGTATGATCCATACTCAAGACCTACAATCCCGGGTGGAGAGACCATCCAAACCTTAAGTGGAGAGATGATCAAGCCAGGAAATCAAATCCCTAAGGTGGTCATCAAGGTGGCCAAGGTGTGTATCAACTGAATCGTCAAGGAGAACAACCCCAATACCAAGGAAATCAAGGGAACAATCAGGTGCCGCAACAACCCTACCCAAGGGATGAGGGGTCATCTAACCCTCGAGAAGGAAATCCAAGGTCGGAGAACATGGGGAGCTAATTCATGCTATTACAAATATGGTCACTAACTTGGAAGACCAAACCGCATCTAGAATCACAAACATGGACGGCCGTTCTTATGCTAGGTTCAAGAGTTTAGACATCCAAGTTAGTCAAATAGAATCCTCCGTGGCCGGGTTGGAGGCTAGGGATTCTGGAAAATGTCCCTCACAACCGAAATTGAACCCGAGGTAAAATGTAAGCTCAATCACCTTGAGAAGTGGGAAAGAAACCAAGAGATGTAAGAGGAGCTTGCAGAGAAGGACAAAGAGGTTGAGGAGGTGGCCACTCAACCACCGAAAAAGTGAGAAATCGAGAAAATCCTTCCACCGCCACCTTTTTCGGTGGCTTTGTGGGACAAGAATCGCAATGATGAGAATAAAGGTCCTTTTGAGGTTTTCCAAAAATGTGAGGTAAACAATCCCCCTTTTTATGCTATCAATCAAGTTCCTAGGTTTGATAAATTCCTTAAAGAGCTAGCACCCCTAAGAGAACTAAAGTATTGAAGAATGTTAGGAAATTTAAAATTGGAGGACAAGTGTCAGCTCTTTTTCAAAAGTAACTACCTCCTAAATGCTATGATCCTAGCATGTTCACTATCCCTTTTATCATAAGTGGATTTATATTTTTTTGAAAAATCAATGATAGACCTAGAAGCCTCTATTAATGTAATTCCCTACTCTCTATACAAGACTCTTAACTTATGGACTTTGCATGAAACTAGGGTGATCATACAACTAGCCGAACATTCCCAAGCTATTCCGAAAGGATTAGTGCGAGATGTGTTTGTTAAAGTGAATAAACTAATTTTTGGCCAATTTTTATGTTCTCATATCTTGTTAGGGAGACTTTTTTTAAAAAAATGGTGAGAACTTAGATCGACGTGCATAGTGGCACATTAACATTAGAGTTTGATGGAGAAAAAGTAGGTTATGAGATCTACAAGGATAAAGACCTTCCAAAGGATAAAAAGTCTTTCCATGATGTCGCTATAATTGAAAGTATGCAATGAGTTTGCACATTGCCACATGATTAACTTGTTTGAAGTTTATAAGGGAATGAGTAAGGTATCTAAGCAAGTTTCTAGTATTTTCTCTTGTACTAACTTGCAGCGAGTGAAGAAGGGGTTGAAGAAACATCATGTAAACGCTCTTCACTCCAAAATGTTCCCAAAACCACCCGATAAGGGAAGAAACGCACAAGTTCATTTGGCTCCGGATATAAGGTTTAAGGCAAGACAATGTTGGAGGCCAATAAATGCGGAGACAAGAATGGGTGGAATCACGGATGGTGATTCTGGATACTCAAAGAATGTTTTGAATAAAGCTTGAAAAGGGAAGTACGACGTGCCGACGACATTTAATAAACTTGGTTTTGACCATCCGGATGTCACTCATGGCATTTTGTCAACGAAATTAGGAATTTGGTGAAGTGAAAAGCAATTTTTGTTGACCCCTGGGAGGTCGTCGCCGTCCTCTCAAAGATACTATTTTTAAGCCCTAATGCGTGCTAACTACAATTAAGTAGCTAGT
>JAUOBV010384361.1:0-10603 GCA_032360425.1 Rubia occidens | reverse complement strand
TGCTCACTGGCCCGCGCCAATTGTGCCAAAGAAAAAGAAACATTTTGACAAAGAAATATTTCGGCTGCATTGTGCCAATTGTCCCAATTTTGAGAAGTCACTTTTATAAGCCCAACGGCTACACTTGATGCAGTGCAATGAATATTTTCTTATACCATTTTTTAATAATTAATTTTCATAGAATTTATAATAAGAAAATAATTAATAAAATTGACACCTTTTTGTAAAAATTGAAACAACATTGACACCTCTTGTGAAATAATTTTTACAACAAGAACAAAATATTTAAATGAAAATAAAAAATTATAAAATGAACAAAATTCTGATGAGAAATTTAAAAATTAAATTCTGATGAACAAAGGTAGTTGGCTTAAGTACAACCCAGACATGTTGAGGAATGGAATATAAGCAGGAATTTATTAAAGTGATTCTACCCCCTATGGACAACCATTTATTTTTCCAGTTTAAAATCTTACTATCAATTTACTCCAAAATAGGCCTGAAGTACACATTTTTAAGTCTTCCCCTGAAGATGTTGACTCCTAAGCACCTGAAAGGCCATTTCCCCACTTTCATGCCAAGAATGTGCTTAGCTTTGCTAATTAGAGGTGAAGCTGCATGTTTACTCAAATAAAAATCATATTTGTCATAGTTTATCTTTTGACCACTGGTTTCTTCAGAAACCCATAAAAACCTTGATTCTGAAGAGAATTTTTTTCAGTGGCCTTAAGAAAGATTATTGTGTCGTCTGCATAACTTAAATGAGAAATAGGTGGAGTATTAGGTGGTAGCTAATAATAATCTATCTTTAGTAAAAAATTCAGTAAACAAATTAAATAGAAGAGGAGAAAGAGGATCACCTTGTTTAATACCTCTTGTAAATTTGAATAAACCTACAGTTTTTCCATTAACCAGTACAGAGAATGAAGCACCGGCTATATTTTTCATCACAGTGTGTACAAATTTACCATGAAAACCGAAACGTAACAAGATGCTATTCAGAAAAGACCAGTCAACCCTGTCAAAAGCTTTCATTAAATCCAATTTAATGATGCAGTTTAGTGATTTAGTCTTATTATCCAAAATTTTATCATTTCCTGAACAAAAATTACATTATCCGAAATGTCTTTCTTTTTTAGGAATGCAGATTGAGTAGGGGAGATCAGTTTATCCATCAGTGGTCTTAATCTCTCAGTGATTATCTTAGAGAAGATCTTATTAGAGACATTTGACAAAGAAATAGGCCTGAAATCATTAAAGCTAGTAGGTATCTGTTTTTTAAGGATGATTGTAATCCAAGTGCTCCCTATACCATTTGGGATAGATGAAGATGAAATAAAATCATTAGCAGCCAAAAGAAGGTCATGGCATATGATTTCACATGATTTAATGTAGAAACATGCAGTATATCCATCAGGTCCCGGACTACTGTTTTTGTTGAGACTGAAAACAATTTGTTTTAGTTCATCAAGAGTAACAGGACATAATAGCGGGATATTATCCTCATCAATAACAGTTCTAGGTATCTGTCCAAGGAAACTGGAGTAATATTGACCAGCAGAAGATTCTTGATCATCAGTAAGGAGTTTTTTGTAAAAAGAAACAGCTTCATTTTCAATGGAATCCATTTCACCTAACCAATTACACTCAGAATTCTTTATTTTAGTTATCTGAAGCCTTGATTTTCTCTCCTTAACCGAATTATGGAAGAATTATGTGTTGTCATCTCCCTTTTTTAACCAGCTAATCTTAGCCCTTTGTTTCCAGAATTTCCCTTGCTCCCTAAGTGCCTTAGTTAATTCTGCCTTTGTTTCCATATATCCAGAACATGATATGTGAAGAAATAATACACCAAGTGTGTTGTGGGAGTGTTGAAAGTACATGTTTGATGAGGATTGCCCTACCAGCCATATTTAACCATTTATTATTCCGGTGCAGGATGTTTGCATTTAATTTCTCCGTAATGTGTTGAAAGTAAATGTTTTTCTTCTTGCCCTTGAATATAGTAACCCCCAGGTACTGAAATGGAAATGAACCCTCAGCCATGTTTGTGATTCTCCTGATCATGGTTTTTCTGATTGTACTAGTCTTATTTCCAACCAAAAAAGCACTTTTTTCAAAATTTATCTTCTGACCACATGCTTTTTGGTATTCTTCTAAAAAGAGTACCAGATTTTTAAGTGATTTAGCAGTTGCCTTCAGCATAATTACAGTGTCATCAGCAAATGATAGGTGAGTTATGTTTTCAGCTCCTGGAGGTAAACTGAAATGTTGAATATAATTGTTATGGAACATAAATTTGAGTCCCCTATTCAACAATTCAGTAATAAAGTTAAATAATGTAGGAGATAAAGGGTCACCCTGTTTTAACCCTCTAGATGGTTTAAAATATCCATAAGGTGTACCATTCACTAAGACAGAAAACCAAGCACAGTTTATATTCCCTAGGATTAGGGAAACCAGATGGCCATGGAAACCAAGTTTTAGGAGCAGTGAATTTAGCATTGGCCAAGAAACCCTATCAAAAGCTTTAGACATGTCTATCTTAGTAATCATATTCAGTCCCTGGGATTTTTTATCCAAAATTTTTACCATTTCCTGCATTACCAGAACATTATCAGCTATTTCCATGCCCTTTATGAAAGAGGATTGCTCTACAGAGATGCATTTATGAAGTAGAGGCTGTATCCTATCTGCTATTATTTTTGTCAGAATTTTATTTGTGAAATTTGTTAAACTGATAGGTCTAAATTCTGACATTTTCTTTGGAGTCTGAGTCTTAGGAATGAGTGTTATGAATGTACTAGCAAAGGATTTTGGCAGATTGATTCCACACATAAATTCTTGGACAGCTTGTAAAAGATCTTTTTTAATGATAGTCCAAGCTTTTCTGAAAAATAGTCCATTAAAACCATCAGGTCCCGGAGCACTGTCCTGACCTAGATTAAAAACTACCCTCTCCAATTCTTCCATGTTAACCAGCTTAAGTAATTCTATATTATCCTCCTCAGTGATGACAGTAGGGATAAAGTTAATGAACTTCATCATTTCTACCCCTGAATGATCCTGTGTATCATCAGTAAGTAAGTTATGAAAGTAGTTTACTGCATATTCTCCTATTGCATCCTGATTGTCTATCCAACTGCCATCCTCTTTTTGAATTTTATTAATTGTAAGCCTAGCTGTTTTGGATCTGACACTGTTGTGGAAAAAAGCAGTGTTAAGGTCACCCTCCTTAAGCCATTTATGCCTTGATCTCTGTTTCCAGAAATCCTGTTGTTCCTTTAGGTGTTTAACCAATCTTGCATTTTCCTCATTCAGCAAAATTTGATCCTGTAGGTTATAATTAGCATCTAATCTTAATTCTATCTCAGCAATTTTCTTTTCACTGATTGAAACATTTTCAAAAACATTTCCAAATTCCTTTTTGTTCCAGGTTTTCAAAAATGTTTTAAGTCTATGTAGCTTCATAGAGAAACCTATCATACCCTGTGATATTACTGGTTCATTCCAGTCTTTTTCAATCAGAGGTAGTAGGTGTGATCTATTTAGCCACATAGTTTGGAATCTGAATGGCCTCATGTACTGCTTGGATTCAGTTTCCAGGGATAGTAATAGTGGATTATGATCTGAATTTCCCCTCCCCAGTACCTGAACCGTACTGGTTCTAAAGTTATCAAATAATTCCTGATTTCCCAAAGTTCTATCCAATCTTTCTAGAACCCTGTGTTGATTTCTTCTCCCATTACACCATGTGAAAAGATTACCCAAGGTGTTGATTTCAGTGTAGTTATTAGTTCTGAGAAAATAATCAAATTCATTTAGAGCTCTGAGGTTTGGGGTTGACCTACCCTTATATTCAGTTATGCTCCTGATTATGTTAAAGTCTCCTGTCATTATACATGGGCCATTTATGGTGGTTAGTGTTATTCCCAAATCAGCCAACATGTTAGTCCTAAGTGAGGTTTCATGATAGCCATATACAGCCAATAAATGAAAAGAAGATTGAGTTGGAGCATGTTGAATATGAAAGAGTAGAAATCTATCATGTTTGGTTATTAAATTTCCTTGAATGGAATATTTGAAGAATATCCAGATATGATCATCATCCAAAGAATCTGAGTATTGAAAGTTGAGTTGGTTCATGAAGTTGATTAAGTTGTTTTTCAACTGTTTAGGTTCAATGACAATCAGAATTTCAATGTTATGCAATTGAACCAACTTCTTGAGTCTATTGATTCCCTTTAGAATTCCTCTTATGTTCCAAGTAAGGATTTTACATGTCATTATTAACTGCATTTTTTAATCTTGCACGAGTCATTATAAGGTTAGGAGTACCAAAAAAATCCCTACTAGCTATAGGATCAGGAGTACCTGTTATGTGGGGAGGCCTTATGGTACCTGAGATGCCTTGAGCTGTTGGATAATCCGAGTTCTGGTTGTTTGCTTTATCTTCTTCCAGCATTTGTTCCCCTACCATCTTGTTTTTCTCAACAGCATCCATATTCAGCCTGTATCTTACCCCTTGCTCATCCTCCTCAGTTTCAGGTACCGAAGAAATCTCTTCATTGTGTGTGCTGGAGCAGGCAGGGGTCAGAGTTGAGTCTTCTTCCAGGTCCCTGAGCTTGTCAAATCTGTTACTGAAATCTATGAGGTCCTCTGTTAGCTTTATCCTATCAACCTCCCTTTGATGAGATTGTTTTTTCTTGGTCAGATCATCTAGGGAGTTCCATTGCCTGTAGCCTTGTGTGGTACTTGTTTGTTTAGCAGCTGGCAACACAGCAGAGGTGGGTGTTCTGAATTCCAGAGTAGGTTTCTTTTTCTTTTGCTTCTGAGCTTGAGCCACATATTTTCCTTTGTTATTTGATCCAGCTTCTTTGAAAATTTCATCTGCATCCTCAAATACCTCAATCTCTTCATCTGAATCTTTGTTTGGGTGGGAGTTGCTAGTTTGAGTATCTGATATTGCAATTGGCTTCCATTCCATTTGTGGTTTTGCTACCCTAACTGGTGATTGAGATTTTGCAGGCCTTGTAGTTTGGGGTGGGGGATCGGTTTGAATAGGTTTCCCTATAGCATTTGTTCTATCCCTCCCTCTAGGCATGTGATCAAAATTATTTTTGGGTCAGCTTTGCATTCCACATGTGAATGTCCAATTTTTGCACATGGTCTTCATAAACCACTGAGTACCACTTACTTTCAGTTTTTGAACCCAACCTAATTCTATTAGGGAATGGTCCTAATAGGTTCATCTCAATACACAAACGGATGGTTGAGGGTCTAGTCTTATTGAGGGTAGGTGGATCTGTAAAAATTAATTCTCCTAGCCTATTTGCTATATGAGGGATTGAATCGGAATGGAGAAAGTAAGCAGGAGGGAATTCAATTGTTGTCCATACCGGTACTATTGGTGGCTCTTCATTGATGTCGAAGTGTTTTGTCCACTTAAGCACCTTCATCAATTGGCCTCCGATATTCCAATTACGCTTTATCCAGCACCGCTGGGTGTCTTCCTCTACAGCAAAGTTGATGGAGATGTGGCGATGGTCGAGAGACGTGATGGTTGGATCCGATTTGAATCCGATCTTCTTGAATTGATTGCGGATGAACTCGAGGGTAGGCCTTCCTTTTGAGAATTTCCCGATGAGATGCTTCTTGAAGGGTTCCGATAGCTTATCAATCTCTGCATCATCAAAGAGGACCGCAATTTCCCCTTTGAATTCCGTGATTGGGTTGAGCTCGATTGGGGACTGCATGTGGGGGTGGTTTGTTTTCCGACCATAGTGGCGTAGGTGGGTGGGCTCACGCCAAGAGGCGGAGCCGCCATTACAGTGAGAGGCTGAATTGATCGGAGAAAGAGGTGGTGTTGATGTTACCGTTGCGGGTGGTTCTATGGTGGTGATGAGATCGTTGGTAGTTTCAGAAGGGGGGGTGTTTTCCAGAGAGAATTTTAGAGCGAATATTATGTTGCAGGCAAGGTATGTGCTCATTTAAAATTTGTGACTGTGTAGGATGTTAGCTTTGTTTTTGACTAAATTATTTTTTATGACCCCAACAAATGTTAAATGGTTAATTTTTTTCCTTAACAAATAAAGTGAACACTTCATAGCCCCAACAAACAATTTCGATCAATTTATGGTCTCAACCTCTTTTAATAAGAATAAAAAACAATTTAGTCTTATTAAAATTTATTATTTATCAAATATAAAAGTATATACTTTTAGAAAATGTAAGACATTAAACATACAACACTATATATATATATATTATATTGTGTGTGTTTTTAAAAGTAAAAAAATATTATTAAAAGTAAACAAACATACAATACTATATATTGTGTGTTTTTATAACTACTACACGATTCATGCAAGCCAAAAAAATTATCTTCATTTCTTCTAATTTACACTTTAAACCTTGGTATTTTCATGGCTTATGGAAATTTTTCATGGCTTATGGAAAGACCGTCTTTCAATAAACGCACTCCTTATTATATTTGATAAGTAATAAAGTTTAATAATTAAAGTGGATTTAAATATGAAATATTTATCTATTATTTTCTTACCATTATACGTAAAAAAACATACTTTCCATTATGAAATAATATTTTTTTACTCTTAAATACACACACAATATATATATATATATCGTATTGTATGTTCAATGCCTTACATTTTCTAAAAGTATATATTTTTATATTTGATAAATAATAAATTTTAATAAGACTAAATTGTTGTTTAGTCTTATTAAAAGAGGTTGGGCCATAAATTGACTGAAATTATTTGTTGGGGCTATGAAGTGTTCACTTTATTTGTTAGGGCCAAAAATTAACTATTTGACATTTGTTGGGACCATAAAAAATTTAGTCTTTTTGTTACGTTTACTATTCTTTTTTCGGCTCATTTAGATAAAATCTTGTTTTGCTCTACTGTGCATATATAGGACCGGAGCATTTACCTTTTGTTTATTTATAGGGTTATAACTTATAATCTATTCTAAATTTAAATATATTTAGAAACATTTGATACATCAAATGTTTTCTCAATATATGCAAATTAGTGCCAAATAGTGGAATTTAATCTCACCAAATATATGGAATTTGTAAAAACAAAGAAGATTAAAAAAATGCAGAATTCTTATTTTAGACCGTTTCATCATTAAACAAGATTATTTTATAATATTTTACCTGAAGAACAATTATAGTAGATGAGTTGGATTAGAATTCTATGTTTCATTAATTGAGTTGGAATAAATTTCTATATTATCTAGTTGAGTTGGAATAGATTTCTCTTTCTTTTCAATAATTTTGTAGTTTTATATGTTTATTAATAAAGTAGAGTGTCAAAATAACCCCGACTTTAGGGTGAAAGTGCCAATATAACCCTGTAAAATGAAAAAGTGTCAAAATAACCATAACTTTATGATATATGCGTCAATATAACCCTGGGAATTGTTGACTCTAATTGTCAACGCCAGAATTAGCTGGATTAATGAAATGACAATTTTACCCATGCTAAAAATAAAAAAAGAATTGATGTCAAATTCTTCACCCTTGTTGACCGGAAATATGCCTATGCACCTCGCATTCACCCTCTTCGATCAACCGCCTCTGTGTTCTCCGAACAACCTCCGCCTCCACACACACCACCCTCTTCAAACCCTCTGCCTAGCCTCTCTGTCGCTCCTCGGTTTGCCCTACCCACGCCGCAAAGGTTTTTGGGATTTTGATGCCTGTGAGTTTCTGGGCAATCGGCTTCAAGGAATCCGACAAAATTCGATTGGATTTTTATTGAGGAGGAGAGATGGTAGAGATGGTGGGATAGTAGCGACGACGGGAAGAATGGATTGGGCTGTGGTGGGGAAGGGGCCCTGGTACTGGACGAGTTAGCCAGAGGAGGGGTCATGTTTGGGGTGGTGGGCTGCGTTGGGTTTCGACTTTATCTAAAGCCTGGCTGAACGGAGGGTGGAAGAGAGGTGACGTGTGGAAGACAGAGAGGCTGGAGGGGAGAGGGAACGGGAGGGTAGTGGTGGGTAGTGGGCCAGTGGTGGTGGAGATTGTGGGAGAAGGTGCCAGGTGGTGAAGGGGGTGGTGCCGGAGAGAGTGGCGGGTGGTGGTGGCGGAGAGCATGCCGGAGAGGGTGGTAGTGGCTGGCAGCAAAATGAGGGCTAAATTTGGGGGGAAATTAAGGTGAAATGTTCAAGGACATATTCGTTATTTTGGGTCAGTCAACGAGCCAATTGGTTAGTCAACGCTGAAATGTGGCTTGAAGATTATATTGACACAATTAATGGGAAAGTTAGGGTTAGTTTGACACTTTTGATTTTACATGGTTATATTGACACTTTCACCCTAAAGGTTGGTTACACAGTTTTTTCTTTTTAAATTATTATTTTTACATGTATATATACACTTTAGTTTTTTTAAAAAATTAATCATTGATATATTGTAAGAAAACGCTCAGCAACTATTAAAATAAGTGAAATTAACATTCACACTGACTTAGATAATAGTCATAACTAATTTATTACAAGAATATCTAAATTATACGTTAACCACGTTAATAGTATGTACTATTACATATTAGAGATCCAATAACTGCAACACCACTTGATCCAAACCACAATCTATATTGTCCAAATTGTAAACAAATTGACTCATCCAAATAAATGGAATTTCTAATACAAACAACACAATTAAAACAACAACATACAATCTCTACAGCCAAATCAGGCAAAATGCATCGACTTGAACAACTAAATAAAGTGATAATCATGAACGCAACAATTTAATCTATCTAATCGAAGGACATTACTCTCTCCGTTTCACTATATTTGGCACCATAGGTTTAGATGTTTTTGTTTTTTTGCAAGTTTAAATGTCTGGAGAGAATTGAATGAGAATAGTAAAAAGTTTAATGAGTAGTTAAGAATATGTGCTTTTTGACATAAAACAAAATATGACAATGTTTATTAAAATATTCGAAAATTGTAAGTCAAACATAATGAAACAGGGGAATAATTAATGTAAAGAGACAATTTCACACTCATTTAGTAGCATAAATGTTCACACTCGTTGAAAAGACTATTGTTCCCTACATCCATAAAAAAATTAAAGAATTTTTTTCCAATGATACATATATTTTTTGGCGGGATTTATTAAGAATTTTCACTTTATAAGAATTGGCCATTAGTTTTTGGATTTTTTTGAACACTCGATTGTTTAACCAGCTTTCTTAAACAAAGTCAGATTTCATTTTTCAAAAATAAAATCTTCACATAAAATAAAAATATAGTACTTATTACCATTTCATACCTTATTCGTGTAAAGCGAATACTTCTGTATTTTTTTTTAAAGAATAAGATTGCAGTATCTTGAAATGATATTATACAAGCTGTAGATTAGCCGTTAAGAAAGTTTGCACTCCTGTATTTGTATTTTAGCGCATCGTGACTCATGCAGCATGATCTCGTACCACTTTTATGGCTCTTTTTTTAATATAGAAAATTATGGCTCTAGAATATAGCTTAGTTGATAACACAAAAATAATGTGGAGACTGGGATTAATTATATTATTCTCTTATTCACTCTTCATCTTGTAGGAAATTTTTTTCACAATATAAATAAGTTTGACTTTAAATACTTATATTTAATCACGAACAATAATGACATGTAAAAATTTGATATTAAA
Organism: Rubia occidens; assembly: GCA_032360425.1. NCBI lineage: Eukaryota > Viridiplantae > Streptophyta > Magnoliopsida > Gentianales > Rubiaceae > Rubia > Rubia occidens. The sequence continues at coordinate 917 of JAUOBV010384361.1, read as the reverse complement.
AAATTACGTAACGACATATTTAACCATATCTCTGATAGTGCGCCTCATAGCGCTGGACCAGAATATGATGCACCCGGCAGATAATGGGCTGGCCAAGTGTGCTTGGTCGCTCGGTTAATACACACTGGGGCCAAGTGTGCTTGGTCGCTCGAATACTGTACGAGCTTGATCTCAAGCTCGAATGTTGTACGAGTTCGAATGTTGTACGAGCTTGGTCAAAGATCGAATAATGTACGAGTTCGAATGCTGACGAGCTCGGTCAAAGATTGAATACTGTACAAACTCAAATGTTGTACGAGCTCGAATGATGTAAGAGCTTGGTCAAAGATCGAATAATGTACGAGTTCGAATGCTGACGAGCTCGGTCAAAGATTGAATATTGTACAAACTCAAATGTTGTACGAGCTCGAATGTTGTACGAACTCGATCAAAGCTCGAATGTTGTATGAACTCGATCAAAGCTCGAATGTTGTACAAGCTCAAATGTTGTAGGAGCTCGGTCAAAGATAGTATACTGTACGAGCTCGAATGTTGTACAAGCTCAAATGTTGTACGAGCTCAGTCAAAAATCAAATATTGTACGATCTCGGTCAAAGATCAAATATTGTACGAGCTCGAATGTTATATGAGCTCGGTCAAAGATCGAATGGTGTACTAGCTCGAATACTGTACGAGCTCGAATGTTGTACGAGCTCGAATGTTGTACGATCTCGAATACTGTACGAGCTCAAATGTTGTACGAGCTCGAATGTTATACGAGTTCGAATACAAGTTTGCATGAATTTGAGTCGAATTGGAACTCGAGATATTTTAAACGAGCTGAATTCGAAATAGTGGTTGTTTGAGTTCATATCGGCTCATTTATGGCCTTAAGTTTTATAGAAATAAAACGAAAAGATACGAATTGTACCATGTCT
>JAUOBV010384260.1:0-15385 GCA_032360425.1 Rubia occidens | reverse complement strand
TTTAATCCCTGTCCGACTCAAAAGAAATTACCATGTTACCCCTAAAGAATAAAACCAAAAACTAGAAAACCAATTTCGTATTTCCCCTCTGTTAAAATTTAATGGTATTTTATGGTTATTACCACTCTTGAAGAAATTGTTTGTTAGCAAAGAGGATGCTAAATTATTGCACAAGCATCTGGATGGAGTTCAACCGGGAGATGATGTAACCAGGCCTACGTCGGACAGTAAGAAGAGGAAGTTGATTCCCTTTACTAGGATCCCCAAAATTTGAGGTTTGTCTTATATACTTATGGAATGAACCCATTTGGTATTATAAACACCACACACAGTTACTTGCCTTTAATTTTAGCTATCTTACAATATCTCCTCATGGTTGACAATGAAACAAAAATATGTTTTATTATCTATGATGATTTTGGGGACTAAGCAACAAGTTAACGATTAAGATATATATGTTGCTCCTCGTGTCGAAGATTCAGTGAAGATTATTTCACGTTAAAGGCCCTCTAGTTCCGTACTATAAATTATTTTACCGCTTAGGGAAATTTGATGGAATATTCTGTGAAAGGGCACTGCGCATGTCACTGGTGTGAAAGGGAAACATCACCACATATGTAAAACTGTTTACCATGGGCATAGGCAGTTTCTTCCTCAAGGCACTTGTGGTGTTCGAAAAAGAAGTGCCTTAATGGGAAAATCGAGTTACGAGCACCGCCTTTACCATTTACCAAGAGATCTGTTTTTTTTTAAATGTTAGGGAATTGCCTACTGAATTTGGGAATGGAAAGCGAAAATATTCACTAAAAGGAAGTTGGAAGAAATTATGTATTTTTTCCAACTTCTTTACTGGAAGGATTTGGATCTCAGACATTGTCTTAATGTTATGCACATCAAGAAGAATGTGTGCAATTCTTTTGTTTGGACACTGTTAAATACCCCTAAAAAAGTAAAGAATTGGTTGAAGGTCCGGCTTGACATATTTAGGCTGGGTATTAAAGAGATTCTCCCACCACAAATAGTGATGATTATTATTTTCCCCTTATCTAGTTCTCCATGTCTAACGCAAATACTCCCTATGAAGATTTTGAGCCCTTCCATTGACCCATTGATGCTCAAATCGGAACAACATGCCCGTGACAATTTGAATTTTATAAGGGTATCTCCAATTTGGTATTCCGACTTCTCCCACTCTCATGGTGGAAGTTACGTGCAAAAGGTGAAACGTTTTCCGCTTGCACCAAAATTGATTCTGATTGTCCCAGAAGGGAACTTTGTTATCCCCAATAAAACTTATAATCCCTCAGAGTGATAAAGAAATGGATCTGATCCCACGAAGACTTCCAAAAGTTCTTTCGATTAACCTTTATATACTTCTAAGAAATCATTCGCAGTTTACTCTAGACCACGTACTAGTGCTTTTAAAAAATTGATGGATGAAATTTCATTATCTTTTTGTAATGTGCAAATAGGCCCCTCAGTTTTTTTGCATTGTGCACATATACACCTCAATTTTTAAAAAGTGCATTTTTACCCCGGGTGTCATTTGAAAAATTGGTTAATTTTGATCCTTGTTGGAATCAAAAGAAATAACCGTGTAACCCCTAAATAATAAAACCAAAAACTAGAAAACCAATTTCATATTTCCCCCCTGCTAAAATTTTAGGGAATTTTCCAGTTATTCCACTCTTGAAGAAATTGTTTTCTTGCAAACAGTATGCTAGGTTTTTTTGTGCAGGCATGTGGATGGAGTTCAACTGGGGGATGATGTAATAAGGCCTACATTGGACGGTGAGAAGTGGAAGAATCTTGATACCCTTTACTCTTAGTTTTCTTAGGGTCCCCAAAATTTGAGGTTTTTCCTATCTACCTATGTAATGAATCCATTTGTTATTATGAGCAGCACACCCAGTTCCTGGCCATTAATTTTAGTGATCTGTACTATAAATGATTTTGTAACTTACAAAAATTTGATGCGATATTCTGTGAAAGGGCACTACGCATGTCATGTATGTGAAAGTAAAACATCATTTTATCAAATAAAGCACGAATATAAAAATTGTTTACAAGAGGCATAGCGCGGTGTCTTCCTCAAGGGTACCTGAGGCGTTCGACAAAGAAGTGGTTTAATGGTGAAATGGAGGTACGAGCACCGCCTTTACAATTTACCAAGTGATCTGGTTTTTGAAAGAGTTAGGGAATTGCCTGCTGAATTTGGGAATAGAAAGAAAAATCTTCAGTAGAAGGGAGTTGTAAGACATTATATATTTTCTCCAACTCCCTTACTGGAAGGATTTGGATCTCAGACACTATCTTAATTTTATACACATCGAGAAAAATGTGTGCGATTCTTTGGTTTGGACACTGTTAAATACCTCTGGGAATACAAAAGATTGGTTCAAGGCCTTGCTTGACGTGGTTAGGATGGGTATTAAAGAGAGTCTATTTCCCGTCACAAATAATGATGATCATTATTTTTGCCTTACTCATTTCTCCATGTCTAACACGGAGAAGAAATTGCATAGTGAGACCCTGAGTAGTCTGAAGATCCCATGGGCTTATTCATCTAACATTAGTTCATGTGTATCACTCAATGAGTTGAAGCTGGCCAACCTTAAATCACATGACTACCACAATTTGATGCAAGACTTTAATGTCATTTCCATTAGGTCATCCCTACCTTCCTATGTAAGATTTTGCATTAAAATTCTTTATTTGTTTTTCAAGTGCACTTGTTCCAAAAGCATTAGTGGTGCAATGCTTGAACGGTTGCAAGCGATAATTGTTGAAGTACTATGTCGGATTGAGATGTACTTTCCCACCATCATGCTTTGACATAATGGTCCATTTGATTATTCATTTTGTATGGGATATCAACCTATGCGGTCCAGTATTTTTGAGATTGATGTATCCCTTTGAGTTGTATATGAAAATTTTCAAATGTTACGTGAAAACAAAAATAAGCCCAATGCAAGTTTGGTGCAATGGAATGTGGAAGAGTAAGTAATAGAATTCTGTAGAGATTATTTGAAAGAGGTAAATTATGTGGGGATTCCAAGTTCTAGATATGAGGGGCGGTTTAATGACCAAGGGGTTTGACAAGGTATGCTACCCAGCCCTAGTGCAAAGGTTCTATGTGTTTCCCATCTCCATGTACTTCAGAATCACAAAGATATTGTTCCATATATTAAAATTCACCTGGATAAGATACGCCGGTGCATTCAACATTCAAGGAAGATCAATATCTACAAAATCATAGTATAAAATTTGCATCGTGGCTTTGCAGTTACGTGGGAACCTGTAGACATCCTGAAATGGTCAGGTGGCTTGCACGTAGAGCTCTTGTTACGGTCTTTTCATATGGAAGGTGCGACATAAATGGTTTTACACTTTCCACATAATTAGTGAATGATAAAGGTCTGTCTCAAATAATGAAGTTTCCCTTCTTTCACTGGCACTACGTGTTGCTAGGTCAGACGACAAAAAAATGATATATGCCCATACATGTTACTTTGAAACCAGAGTTTGAATATGGGAACTTGATTAAGTGAAAATGCGAGTTCCCATATGTAAATGTGAATGGGTAGATTTTAATAGTGGGCAAAGAACAGAGGACTTTGGATTCATTCTAGTTTATTAGAGTCGTTGGCTTGGAGAGAATATTCGTTCATAATGGCTGCAAAAAGTCATCAAGTGTTCTATGTAAAAGATCCAGTCAAACCTAGGTGGGAGGTTGTTGAATTAAAAAGGGCTTTTTTGAGGAAAATCGTTTTGAAGATTTCATTGGTTTTGGTCCGGATATTTTTATTCGTTCCATTGACGACAGTATAATGTTAGAACAAGGTGAGGAAAGGTTGCATGTACGTTTGGGACACTCGAACCATGATGAAGTAATATGAGTTGATGCCCAATGAAGGATGACCAAGAATAAAAGTGAAGTCATGATGATGCTGACAAAAAGAAGAAGAAATCCACGACATGATTGTACTATGAAGTGGTTTTGTTTTTTAGAATGACCAAATATTAGGAAGGAATTCTGAATCCGGAACTTGTTCGGGACCACTAATCTAAGGGGCTTGTAACACCCATTCCTTTTTCATTTTGCGAATTTTGTACATATACCCTTTTCTCCAAATACAATGCACTATGTAGATTTCATATATTATAACATGCAAACCAACCTCAATTGAAATCAAATTTAAATTACTTTGCGATAATTAGGGATCACATCCTAGGAATTTAATCATTAAAACAATTCATTTAGTCTAGTGCACACTTCCATAGAACAAAAAATATTTCCAACATACACCTACCAAAAGCCAAACATATGTCACGCGGAAGAGTATCGCTTGAGGCGGGGCATTCTTGAACCTTTAAACAATCTCTCATAAGCACGTCGCTTGAATTCAAGCTTCCATACATGTTCCCTCAATTGGAACACCTCATCGCGATCCCAATTGTATCATTTATTCATGCTTTTGATAAATCTTAGGCCAAATTTCTCTGGAAATTTAATTTAAAAAACAAAATTAATGATAATATTATTTGTTAATATAAATATGAGTTTGAATCAATAAATGTACTTTCTTTAACCTCTGTCACTTGCAAGTGTTTTGTGACACCACTCATGCTCAAAGAGTATTCACTTCTTCTTCACAAAGTACTGTTTGTCAATGTATTTGCATGGTTTTTCCTCGCCAAGAAAAGCCAATCCCTCTTCTAAAAATCAACACAATCAAGTTGGCATAAGGAAAACACTTGATTAAGTGATTTGAATGAAGTGACCGGGAGTGAGTACGCTGGATCGAGCTATTATCTCATACACAATACGTTGGTCCATAGTGAGGTAATTTAGACTAAAGGATTCCGATATTCCTAGATCATGAGAATTGCATTGAAAGTATTTCACACTACAAGAAATATGGTCAGTACTAGGATATTCATCATCAAGTTCCTATCCCCCCTATGACCAAGGTCATCTATAGGCCTATCCTTCACTTGGGGGTAAATATCTTCCGGGCCCTTATAGGGACAATCAATGATTTTGTTGATTATCCACAGGATAATCTTTGTATTAAACACCCATTCGTCCTAGTCCAATATCCCTCTCCACCTTCTACCTCATGTAAATTAGCATAAAATTGGCAAACCTCATTAAAATACGAAGGTTCGTTTATTGCTAGAAGTTTAAGAACGTGTTGACCATCAAATTTGAGTATGGGATCAGCTAACCCTATGCATGGTACACATTCAAATAATAATATAGATATCCATCAATTTCCCAATATCTCTAAAAGTATTAAATGTAGTTTGCGCTTGAAGAGATACGAACCTTGCTTTGTAGCCTAGGTGCCTTAGTTGATTACTCCTCGTCGATTTGGACTGACGCTAATGAATCGTTCCACCAGGATTGGAAGGCGATATGCCATTGATTTTCCTAATGGTGGATAGTTTGAATTTGAAGGATGATTGGAATTTTGGAGTCAGAATTTATTTTAGGGTTCTGATTTTGAATCTCGACTTGAGGATTTTTTAAATAGTCGACACACTTCTGAACTCGTGAATCGTTTAGATTACTTTGTTGAAGACACAATTTATAGTTCCTACTTCATAAATAAAATCTGATTGAGAAATTTAACATGTCCAAAAATTTAGTTCCAAGCCAGAATGAAAATTTAGTCTTTAAAAAAAATCACCAAAAAAAAAGAAAAATGCTTTTTGATCAGCGTAGGGCCAAAAAGTACAAAAAAGCTTGGAAGCAAGCTCGTAACTGGACATGATCAGAGTTATGTTTTCATAGACAAGAATTCTTAGGAGTTCGGAACCCAATCTTGACCCAAATTAATAAAGGACAAAACAGGTTCCGTATCTGGAACTTAATCGGACTATATGATTATATAATTTTTACACAACACTTACATTACCAAATGTCTGCAATTGACGTACCCTTTATGTAAACTATATGAAAAAGGGATTATGGCCACATTAATTGTGATATACTTCAAATGATGATAAGAATAATAACATAATTTTTTAAATCGACAACATTTTTTTTATCAAAATAACTAAGCATAATCATCTAATTAACTCAAACCTAACTATCCAAATAAAAAAATTACTCTTGTCTAAAGAAAAAATCATCTGATTACCTACAATTTTTTCAAATCAATTCAGTTGTCATACAAACATCATATACTCCTAATTTCTAACATCATCGACAAGCATGGCTTCAATATCCGAGTCGGTCTTCTCAGGCTTGGCACCCCCTCCACCTCCTCTTCGTCTTCATCTTCACCATCATTATCATATGAATAATCTGGCTTGAAGTTTGGATAGTTTCATTGTCACTTAGCTCAATGTGGAGGCTGGTAGATTTGATGAATTTTGTATCTTACTTTGGCCGCCGCAAGCTCCGCATTTGTTGAACTAATTTTGCTTCGAATGTATGACATGTACCTTTTGAAGGTACTTGTCGAACAATTTTGGTTACCTACCAAAACTCGCATAAGATATGAAAGTTATATTATATTTAGTATAAATATATAAATGTTTGAAAAAACATGGTTTCAATACTCACGTGATGAAGATGGCTTTGCCCTCCCCAGAACCCTCTCTTCGTTGCCAAGTGGCTGACCCAAAAATTGTATGATGGAAATATATTTTGGCCGCGTCCAAAAACAAATGCATTTGGTCGAACCAATCCCCATTCTAGTACTCCAAATGCAAGGGTTTGTCGCAGGCAAAACTCTGCACCTTTTGATCAACGCAATGAGCAGCCGTCATACAGAACGTATTTCTTTCTAACTGCTGCAGCCTTAAACTTATACATGAAAATGGTATATCGGGGGTTTATTTTATCCCTACCATCACGTAGTAGAATAGCATGAAGGTTCCTATGGTAGGCTCACAATCATGGCTGCCCGACGGAAGGGTATTTTGGAAAATCAAATTATACACTAACCTATCCATGACAAATAATACCCCCACATCATAACTCTCAGCTTTCCTTGGCCCCAAACCTAACATATGAAAATACTTCCTTTCCATTGCAACCAGGCACAACGGGGTAACCTCCGTAACCCCCGAGCCAATTCTACTAATGGAAAATTTATATAGGATGACTCAACTTAGTAAGGTTTGTGTACAAGAACCTAGGGTATCATTTATAGTGAATTTCTTAACAAGTATTGTTACATCATTTACCATGGTTTGGTCCTTGTTATTCTCACTCTTGCCTAGATTAGCATAGAATTGCAAAACCTCACCATAATGGACCAGTTCATCCAACAACAACGATTTATTGAAATTTGAGGGCTTGAATTTCTTAATCAAACGACCTATGCATAAGGTCTCTATAAGCGAACTATAAATTACTTTAGGGTTCGTACATTTCTATGATAAAAGTTAAAATACCTCTGTTATGCACTATCCTTAAGGAATTGGTCAGAGTTTCCCAGCTCGTTAAAATGGCTATGACTACGATTCGAGGCATTTCCTCCTCCACCACCCATTTTACCACCGTGATACCTAGGGTTTTTGATAGGACATTGATTGAAATGGGCATAGAAATCAAAATTGGAAGATTTGGGATTTGGGGCTTAGGGTTTGTGAGGGATTTTTAAATGGTAGCCCATTCTCTGTTTTATATTATATATTTGTATATATACACACACACACTATGACTAAGTTTCGAGATCAGAAACTAGCCCGTTCTAGTTAATAATGGCCAGATATAGTTTCTAACTCGTAACCCTTGATCTGAAATGTTTTCCGAGCTCGAAACTCATAATTGATCCTTGGTCGATTATAGAGAATTAAAGAAGGTTTTCAAATGGGTAATTAATACCCATTTTATTGAGGGAGAGTTCAATCCCAACTTCTCCCCCAAAAACCTTACCCATCCTTTCTTCTACACATTCCTTCAAAAAATTCTCTTAAATTCACACAAGCATTTCTAAACCACTTGAAACACTAGTTATTATCATCTACCTAACCTACTCTCTATAGAATTAGCATCAAAGAGGTTAGTTTTTAGTTAGGGTTTACAGCTTGAAGAATATGGTCTTCAAAGATCATTTCAACTTCTAATCCCTATCTACTATTAAAAAGGTAAATATTAAAGTGTTGGTTTTGTTGTATAGGAGGGTATTTTAGCTCAATTTTTTGAGTGCTATTCTTATGAAGTAGGTAGATGATGTATGTTATTATGATCCTAACATGTTATTTTTTGCACGAAATTTTATTTATTGTATATAGTATTTTATTAATGGTGTGTGTTGTTTGGTAGGTTAATGTCACGGAAAAGGCCTCATGAAAAACCCGCGTGTTCACACGGTGGACATTCTGATAGATTAGGCAATGAGGATGATGAGGAAGAGGGATTGGAGGAGGTCAGGATCGTTAGGATATACTATAGGACTTTAGAATGAATAATGGTTAGGAAGAAGCTAACTTTGTTTATATTCAACCAAGAGGGAAAATATTTGTCCGATGAACGTGCTAAGTGGTCATGTTAGGTATGGAAGGTTGGTAGAACAAGGGTAGACATCGATTATGAATATTGGCACGAGGTCCCTAAGGAATACAAAAACTTCTTGTGGACGGAGTGCAAGGTACCTCTATGGAAATTTTAATTTAATTATGCTTCAAAAAAATTATTTCATCGAAAGTTAAACTAAATTTAATGAAATGTATATGATAGTGATCCTTAATAATTTAAATAGAGGTCGTTTGAGATATATTCTCAGGATTTTGATGATTTGAAGAAGGCAATGGTCGTGATGTCAAAGAGTTGGAAAGAACACAAGTACACCTTTTCTAGAAATTGAATATTCTCAAGTACAAAGGAGAATTGTCATGGTTGACTTATACACATATTTAACTAGAAAGTTGGGAGATCCATAAGAGAAGAACCTTGGAGAATGAGGAAAATGTTAGCCTTTCAAATTAAATTATGCCTTTCTTATTGACATGGGCATGAAATCGTAATGCAGGGTATGAGGGCTAAAAAAATGTAATGCAATGAAAAACATAACTCCGCATCAAAAGGGTCAAGGGGGATATGGATTGGCGGCCCTCAAATTAGTGCAAGAACATTTTGAAAGGGATTTTCAAATTGCCATCCAAGGGATGAGGCGTGGTCATCTGTCACACCAATTGATGTGGATGAAATTTAGAGGTTTGATATCTTCTTGAAGAGTCGACAAAGAAAAAATGAGGGATACGATAAAGCTTTGGTAATTGAAGTCGCAAAATGAGTGGTATGATCTTATTTATTAATCGTAATTTTATTTGTATATTTATTACTTTGACTTTTATTTAGTGAACTACTAAATGTGCATAGGTGAAGGTAAAGCATGAGTAATTAGAGGGCCGCTTCATCCCCTCGGGTAAGTAAGGCATCCATTGTGAGGCTACAACCCGACCACCTTGGACGTGCTAAAGGAGTGGGATCATTTTTTCCCCAAAAAGTCATTTGATAAAGTTTGATCCTAGGGTATGGCAAAACCATCGAGAATGTTGTAAAAGGTAGTCCCATTTGAGACAAACAGATAGAGCAACAAGATATGTTAATTTGTAAGTTAATCATCTACAATGGTCTCGCGCTACCCAAGAATTTGGATGATTTAACACCTGATTGGATGCCCCTTTCTAGAGGATCCCACCCACTCACCGAGATAAGTTGAGATGAACCAACATCCTATCCTTGATCCACTAAAAATAAAGACAAAGCCATCATGTCCTTTGGAAAACAAGGTTGGTTTAATTAACTTATATCTATGCTAAGTACTTGGCTTTACATTTAATTTACACGGGATTTTTCTACCACACTATCTAGATATCACATTTGTGTGAGCTATACAATGACCAAGGTGAAAAGGTTAGGCCAATCCACGTTGCAAAGAGAATTCTAAACAAGTCAATGCATCATCATCATTCTGTTACTATTCAGATGGTATTTGTAGAGTGAATCCAAAGGTGCTCAACCCCGTGTTCCCAACTTGGGATGGCCATTACAAACGAGTCGAACCTGGTAAAGGAATGTTTCTTCTATGGCTTTGTCACCTCATATACGCAAATCCTATAAAGGATCGTCATTTGAATGACACCTAAGCCAGTCATTGAAGTGGCGATGATAATAAAACCTCCTATCACCCAGGCACAGGTTATTAAGGAGTACTCACTGCATTTCATGAGGGTCTTGTGTGATTTCATGGCTACACACCAATTGGAACTCAACGTACTTATTCTCGAGAAATGAATGTATATTCGGTCAAAAGCAAAAAATATCGCCTCATAGATTGACTTTTAAGACCTATGGAGGTGTGACCAACTGAAACAAATGTTAATGTTCCTCCACTTATTGTAAGTAATATAGCTTTACGCAATATTCAAAAAAATAATTTATTCCTACAAATTATTTTATATATGTTTCCACTTTCGCTCGGAAGGTAAATATATTATTTTGCTAGCCAAAAGGAAAAAAAGGGTTGGACAGGGTATTTGTTCCTGGTGTAAACTCAAGAGATCGGTTGTACTTTTCAAGTGAGGGTCGACTACATCCGCAAAAGTCTAGTACGAATGGATAAAAAGTTATTCGTTTCACTGTATATTGAGAGATGATGGTTACACACTCATGTCATTTAAGCAAATCCATCAATGCATTATTTTTATATATTTTATAGAGACAATTGGATATTAATATTTAAAGTCCCCGATAAGAAGCGCGTTTATTGGATGGATCCTCCGCACTTCCAACAATCTGAGGCATTTGTTAAATTTTTTGGTGCCTCTATCAATAATTTGGTGGATAATAGTACTACGGGTTTGGACCTAATAGAAATCAAGGTGTGATTTTCTTTCCATCTTGGGAAATACTATTTAGTCATCAATTATTATAATTATTTGTTACTATTTAAATTTTTTGTTTATTAGTAGAAGAAACAATCAAATAAGTGAGAGTGTGGCTATTACGTAATACTTTACGCAGAGGAGTGTGTCCAACATGTGTGTGAGAATTACCTAAAATTGATGAAGTGAGTGTTGAGAGTATTCTTTTCATATTTCAATTGTAATGTAATATGTTGTCACATTACTAATATTATTACTATATTCAATTCACGGATTTTTCAAAAGGTTCTCAAGCCATATTCGCAAGAAGACGTCAACGTTGGAAGAAACTGTTTGGCTAATATCTCGTGCACGCCCGTTCCTCTTCAATTAGGAATCCCACCGTGGTAGTTTGAGAAATTAGTATGTGATGAAATTAGTTACGTGGGATAGATTTTGCGTATTTCTATTCCTATCTATAGATTGTTGCTTTGCTACCATATTCTATAGGTTTTTGATATCTAGTGTTATCCTTTCTTGTATTTTTACAGTTTGGAATGGTTATACGAGACTTTTTACAAGTGGGTTAATAATGAAATAGGCTGAACTTACCAAATTATACGAGCAGAGCTTTGAATTTGGAACTTAGATCTGACCATCAAGAAAAATTTGTATAATCCGAAATTACAGTTACTAAATCGGAATATAATTTCAGATCTCTATTTTAAGATCGGAAGTATTTATGCTAAAAAACCAAGTCTCAACATAAAAAACCAGGGCACTCCCGGATTTCATAAAGGCAGAACAAGGTTTTGGATATGTAACATACACAAGATTTCGATCTTGTCACTGCTTCCAGCCTCCGAGTCTCAGAGCTACAGTTCCAAGCATGGAAATTATTAAAGGCAGTTCCACCCCTACTGACAATGGTGGTTCATATTTTCCTTTAATAGTGGCTTTTTAATGGCGGTTCCCACAACTGAATTTGATCAAAGAGGATCAAAGGCAGGGCCTCAAAGTGACTTCTCTGATCCAATGGAATCTCCTTTAATAGGCATGTTCTCAACTATTGCACGATGGCCAGAAAATTTTATATGTGGGGAAGTAGTGTATGTAAGGGTTAGGGACTAATCAAAATTTGACAAGTGTCAAATGAAATTGGATGGAAAACAATATAAAATTAATTTCTTCCACACATATAGCTACAACTCATTTTATTTGACACTTAAATTTTGATTAGTCCCTCTACCTCGGCTAAAAAAAAGCCTATTTCAAAATATTGGGTAAATATTTGAGTTCAACTACGTGTGGTTCCTCTATCGAAGGCTTGATTTTGGACATCACTATTTCATCTAGATTCTCAGGTAGGGTCGCTTTGTGAGTTTCAAGTTGGGGATCAACCTCCCCCACACTCTCTACCAAGCTAGTATTTAGAGAATTAAAGCATGCATCACTAATGGGGTTACCCTCTAAACCTATGGGCATGCCACCATCAAAATTATCTGGCAAAATATCATCAATAAAATCTATTATATATGGAGAATCGTCAAAAATAAAATTCATGCTCTCATAAATGTTAAACTCAACAATGTTTTTATCACATTATAAGCTTAACTTTCCGGTATGCACGTCAATTTTAGCCCTGAAAGTTTTCCAGTTAGGCCTACCTAAATGTATGGGCGTGGTCTTATTTTCATTTTCCATATCTAAGATATAAAACTCAACCGGTAATGTTAGTTCATTTAACTTAAAAATCACATCCTTCATGATACCTCTCGGACATGTGGTGGAATGATTGGCTAATTTAATTACCACTCTGGTGTCATGCATTTTACCTAAGTTCAATTATCTATACAAAGAGTATGGGATGGCATTAATGGAGGCTACTGAATCTATCATGGCATCTTTGATCAATGTTCCTTTAATCATTCAAGAATGGTGAACATGTTGGGGCCATTGCATTTAAGGGGAGATATTTTTGCACAAGAGAAGAGGGAGGATCACTAGTTTGATCTACCTGTTTATACCTAAAGTCATGTTTCGAAGAACATAATTCTTTCAGAAATTTTGGCACATTTAGGCATAAGATTAATAGTGTCAAAAATAGGAAGACTAACCTCACAATGTCCAAGGATCTTGAAAGGCTCCTTGTTGTGCCAAACACATTGCCTACTCCTCGACTCATCCATAGAAAGAGGTGGTGGAGCTTCTTCATTTATTGTCCTCCCTTTTCCAACTAGTTGCCTCACCCTCCTCATAAAATCACTCACTTTCCCTCCAACTTTCTCAATACTTGGATTTGAGTTCCCAAATCTTTAATGTAGCCAAGTACCTGTTATTAGAGTGACTCACTAGCCCTACCAAAATTAGCCAAGGCTTAAAGTTGTTCCTCACATTCAGATTTGAGAACTAATCCTAGGGATTGGTTTCTGGCATTATATAGGTTGGTGAAACCTAACTATCTAACTCCAAGTGTTTTTCCACAATGCCTCCTTATACCATTAATTGGGGTTGTAACTTAACACTGAATTAGGGGAGTTATGGTATGGATACCATTCTCGCTCCCACTGGCCTTGGGAACCAAAAACTTCCATCTCTCTCTCGTACTCACTCAACCAAGAGCAAGACTCTGTATTGTGATCGTAATGACATACCCTACAAAACATCACTCTTTGAGCATCCCCTCTCCACATATTCAAACTAAAAGTGTAACGATTCTCAGTTGGTGCCAAGAACTCAAGCAATACCTATTTTAGAAAATATACACACAAAAGAAAAAACACGAACTACTCTACAAACTAGTCATGGAAGTTAAAAATCAAATTTAAACTAACATCCCCGGCAGTGGCTAAAAAATTTGTTCCCCACTCTGTGGGGTCACAATTTTGGGATAATTAACCCACGGCGCGCTAAGTGACCAAAGATAATGGTTTATATGTTGTTCTCGTACTACTACCAACTAGTGGTAAGTTTGGGGTCACCCACAGAGATGCTAAAATTCAAAGTTTAACTATCAAGACTCACAATCGGGCGTCACTTCGATTTTGTGTTAAGAATAGCTAGTGTCATAAACGTAGGTTGGGGGTTGTCTAAACACTTCTAAGCATGCAATTTAAGAGATTAAAATATATTAAGCTAAGCCTTGGGGTATTTGTATAACAAGACAAGTACATTACTTTGTTCCTAAATTCTCTCTGATGTGTCCATTTTATACAGTTAGTTTAGGGATTTTTGGATTCACTTTTGTACACTTTTGTGCTCTATATGTGGAATTTTGCGTGGAAATTATCTTAGGAGAGCTAAGAGCGACTATGCGCTCTTGTTAATTTTGTAGAGGATTTTGTGTGACAAGGAAAAATATTAAATACTTTGAAGATTTAACTATTTGAATACTTCTATTTGAGCTTTGAAGACTTGAGGAATCGAAGAAAGGTGAAGTGAAGAGGAGGAATGGAGACAAGAAAAAGAAAGGAAATGAAGATGCTGAATTTGGCATCCGCCGTGAGTCATGATAAATGTATCACGAGTCGTGATGGACGTATGGTAAAAAATCTTTCTCTTTTTGTACTATAAATACCTGACCTTATCCTCTCTCTTTCGGCTCTTCTTCTTCCTGCGTGACTTAGTGGATGAAAACCATAGGGTTTCTTCTTCTTTTCTTAGTTTTTGTAGGTTAGTTATGTGTTTTCACTATCTATGTTAGTTTTGCACTTGTGAGAAATTGATTGAAGCTTCCAAACCAATGTAGTAAGAACCTCTGTTTTGCTCTTTCATGAACATTTATTGTTTAGCATTTATTGTGCCATTAATGTCAATGTTTACGTCATTTATTCTATGGGTTGTTTAAAAATATGAAGTGTTTGTATGTTTGAGTTTCAGGGTGTTATAAATGTGCAAAATTTCTTAGCTCTTTGACATGAAAATCAAAGAGCATAGAATAAGAACATCTTGTTATGTGATGTGATGTTAATCTTTCTAGATGAGTATGTAAATGTGGTTTGTTATGATATTTGTCCTAAGGTAGCAATGAAAGGTTGAATCTTGAACATTTACTGTTCTAGGTTTAGTCTAATGAATGCTTTGTTTGGTTAAATGACTAGGCATTTGGTAGAATGCTTATAGTTACTATCAAATCTACGTTTCTTCGTGTATAATGTCATTGATGAAATACTTTTATGGTTGTTGAATGTCTAAAGGGATCATTAATGAAGTTTGCGAATGGTCGTTGAATGTCTTTGTGAACTACTATTATGAAGGAATAAATGTTGATTATCAAAATGGAAGTGATAGCATTTCCCATAGGCAATAAATGTGAATGAATGAGTGAATGGTTCTATGGTGTATAAGAGGTTTGGAAGTAGAAATCAATTGTCCCCAAGGCTTTGTGATTTGTAGTTTTTACCATTTTTTCTTAGTTTGTTGCATGATTAGCTAGTTACTTGACTTTGCTAGTTTTCTATCTTTAAATTCATAACTTAGAAAAATTAACCAAAACCCCCCTCTTTACTTGCTTATATATATGTGTGTGTGTATATGTGTGTGTGTGTGTATCTAG
>JAUOBV010384152.1:0-10606 GCA_032360425.1 Rubia occidens | reverse complement strand
TATTTTCTCTTACGCGCCTTTGATTATGGGATACCCACTTTGTTTGCTCGTCGATTTTTGGTTGTTTGGTTGTGCTGCGAATGGGGTTTTTGAGTATGCTTGTATTCGGGTTTTTTTGGGTTATTGAATTGGGACTTCTTGGATATGTTTATGTTTGTGATTATTTGGCATAGATTTTTTTTAATTTTCGTATGAATTTGTGACTATTTTAGATTGCTTGTGTGTTTTTCGATTTGGGGCTCTTGTAATCTTTGGTTTCAGTTTATTGAATTGTATTTGAATTATTTTTGGCTTATTGTTACCATGGTGGGTGGTAAAGATGACTATTCAATCCGTCAGTGTTCAATTGGATGGTAAAATTTACTCATATTGGAGCTATGTTATGAGCAACTTTTTTGCGTGGCAAGTTTATGTAGGGTTATGTTACTGGTACTCGTGTGAAGCCTAAGACTGGGGAAACAGATTATGATAGGTTGCTTGATACCTAGAAAGGTGAGAATGCTATGGTTTTCACTTTGATCAACAACTCGGTTACTCATTTCATTGGTGTTCAGTTGGCCAAGTAGGAGGCTGCAAATGAGGCATGGGATCATTTGGAAAAGTTATGCACTAAATCAAACTTTGCCAAGTGGTATCAATTGGAGAGTGATATTTGTGCGCTTCAACAAAAATAATTTGGGCATCCAAGAATTATATTGTGCCATGCCTTCATTGTGGAACCAGTTGGCCTTGACTGAATCGGCTGAGTTACGAGCTTGTGCACCTTACATTGCTAGGCGGTTAGAGGAACGTTTGGTTCAGTTTTTATGGGCCTTCGTGATGATTTTGAGGGGGCTGCATGGGGCAATCCTTCATCGTAGCCCTTTTTCCATCTATAGATTATGTGGTTAATGAGTTACTAGCTGAAGAGATTTGTTTCAAGTCCAAGTTGGATAAGAAGACTCCTAGACTCCCCACACCTTCTGTTTTTACTGTTCCCCAACAGTCGCTGAATGGGAAACCTACTGGGAAGGTCTCTTTAAATGAGTGGGCTTTCTGCAAGGAGAAGGGTCATTGGAAGACTCAATGTCCTTAATTTGTTAGCAAAAGTAAGTCGCAACATCAACCTCACTAGCGGTTCAGGCTCCCTGGAAACCCCGACCACCAGGGATGCCCACACCTCGACCACCAGCTCCTTGGAAACCCTGACCACCGCCTCCTTGGGCCCCTTGTCCACCTCAGTCCATGGGAGGCCGTCATTGTGCCTCTCAAAAATAGTATTTATGTGCCCTAATTGCGGCTGTACTACTAGAAAGTAGATAGTAGAAAGTCGAGGTCGTCCATGAGGAAAAGGGGGTTTTATTGAGTGTTAGGCATACTTAAAAGTACACAAAGATGTCACTCTAAGTGTGTGGTAACAAACTTGGGGGTTTTTATTTTCGAAAAACCCTACAATTACTTTAAATAACTAGATTAACCAATAATTAGAGAAATTAATATAACTACTATCACACTAGCACTAAAGAAGTAATTAAGATGATAACGAGTCATGGGCGCAATTGGTTTACATTCTAGTCATCCTTTGATCATTGATTAATTAACCTATGTTTATGCATTAATCACTTATTGTGGAGAATTTATCCACACCTTTCGGGTGAAGATATTTATCGCCCTCGGTTATAATTTGAGTGGACGATCAACGCCACACAATAACCCTTACTCTCAGGTCACCCTAGACGACCGGCATCATAGGCTTCCCTGAGAATAGCAATACACATAGAGAACCAATACAACTAACACGATATCCTACAAGCGAGAAATATTAGGATAGCACAAATAAATCTACTAATAACGACTATGAGGATCGGCCTTCATGCTAATCATTATTAGTGAGCCACATTGATAATTAGTCAAACCCATTCAAATTCATCTCAAATCTAAGAAATTTCGTCAATCAATAATAATAATTAGTTGTCACACCTAATTATAATCTAGCATCAACTAACGATAATCACATCGATAAAAAGTCAAAGTCTTCTGGGTTTGACAAAAAACCTAGCAAAGAATCAATTCATAATCTTCAACTAGTTGATCATCCGAGTCTAAATCATGCATTAACTACACAAGAAAGCACAAAATATATTTGATAATCAAAGTACAAAATAGGAGAATTTAAATCTCACAAATTCATACTAGAAATGCTTACCAATTGGTCCCAAGAATGTATGTAGCCTAGATTAGAAAAACCCATAAAAAACATAAGAATCCATGGAAAACATTGGAGAAATGATGAAGAAATAAAGGAGAACTAGGGTTTTTGAGAGTAAAAATTCTGGTGAAAAAGTGTGGAAGGAGTTGAAAAAGTGCTTAAATAGGCCCAGCCTGTTTCCGACCGCTGCGGGTCGCCTGCGGGCCCCAATGAGCACACTGCTCGCCTCTGGGCTGTGCTGACCGGGAGCATGGTTAATTCTCCATGAACGCACCGGGTGCGCGGTTTATGCTCTGGCCACGCGAGCTTAAGGTGCTGGCGCTCACGTATTTACCCGGCCGGTCTTTGCGTCGCTACGGATGAGTCGTTGATCCGTTTTGAGAGTTCTTGTAGTCGATGTTATAGTACTCGAGAAGATGAATCCAATGGTTCCACCCTCAGAGGCTGGTTATTCATGGATAATTTTCATTACTTTTGTTTGAACATCCGTATTACAATTCATCCATTTTTTGTCTTCCTTCTTCGACCTTTTTATCTTCTACCACATTTTTACTCATGACCTTCAATCTTCTACCATCTTTGTAAATGGCCTTCACTAAAATACTCCAAATTTCTTACAATAAATCTACAAATTAAGCTTACAAAAAGAATCTAGATGCTAGTAAGGACCAAAAATCCATTAGACTCAAACTAGGTTACAAAATGAAGGATTTAGATACGAGAAATGAAAACGGTTATCCAAACCCCTTATAATGTAATCCTACCTAAATCTAGAAATCTTCCAACAAAAATATAGAAATCTTCCAACAAAAATATAACAAAAGAGATGTTAAATGCTTCAGAAAATACATGCATTTGATTTCTCATCAATGATTTCCTCTTATCGTTGCAATTCCTGCTGGAGTTGTGAATTTCATCACTAAGTGGTATTGGGACCATATCACTTTCATTGTATTCATCCAGGGCATACCAATGATGATGTTAAATGGAATTTGTGCATCCATGACCATAAATTTTCACATAATGGTGCAATTTATGCCATTCTCACCTATGGTAACATGTAGTTGTATGTTATCCAAAGCTGTCTCCACTCGTCAACTAAAGCCTACAATAGTGGTTTTAGAATTCTTCAAATCAGTTTATTTGAATCCCAATTTATCAAAGAAATCAACAAATAAGATTTCAATTGCGTTTTCATTGTCCACAAATACCCTGTGAACTGTAGTGTTTCCAATCTTAGAGATAATGACCATCAGGTCATTATGAGAAGAAGCGTTGGGAACCGCATCCTCTTTGCTAAATGTTATTGTCTCATTAGAATGAAGTCTTTTGTTAGTAGGCTCTTGTGGTGGAGAATATCTAGCCTTGGCTTTCCAGGCATTGTTAGACCAATATTCGATTGATCTATGAATGATAGGATTACGTTTTTTGGGGTATCATTCACCAAGTCCTCTTCATAATCCACTGCCACTGTCATATTCTGATTCTTACTATGCGTATTTATTATGCACTGGGTTTTTTCCATGGAGCTTCCCACTTTGTTAGCTTTTTTGTACCGGTTTCCTCCATCATCCTTTTTGTATTGGCTCAAATAACCTTTTCCCAAATTCTCTTCTATTTACCTTCTCAAGTCTCTACAATATTCGATGTCATGTCCATGGTATTTGTGGAAGGCACAATAGTATTTCCTCGACCGCTTGTCTGGTGGTGCTATCATAGGCATAGGTTTTCGAAACAACTTCATTGGCCAAATCTTCTTTCACGACTTCGTCAAAGGAGTTTCTGGAAATGGTGTCACTCGAGCCCCTGATTCTTTTCCATTGAAAGGGATATTTCCTTTTCCCTTTTTGACAAAACCTTTATGTGGATCTTCCATTATTCTTTTTTTACCTCGCTTGTGCTCTATCTTGCAGTTGTTTGCTTCTTCAGTCGGCATATACTTCAATCAATGTTAGCAAATCTCTTGGATTTTCAGTCATGTTTTTTGTGAGTTCTTTGTAAAATTCCCCTGATCACATGCCACCCATGAATGCGCCAAATGACGATTGGAAAGACAGATTGTGAACTTGCAAACTTTCGATAAGGAACCGATTGTGGTAATCTGCTAGCCTTTCATCACTTCGATGAGTTATGTTGTTTAGGTTCACTATCATTTTGGTAAGCCTCTGCTTCTGATAGAAGCGTGCTACAAAAATTCCGACAACTATGTGTAAGAGCGAATACTTCCACTTGGTAGGTCATCGTAACATATAATCATTGTCCTAGATAAGAAAATAGGGAAAATTTTGCAGACTAGCTCAATTTTCGCATTGTAAAATTTCATACTATTGCAATAGGAATGTAAGAATTTCTTGGGGTCTATTGTCCCATCGTAGATTTTCACATGCAACGGCAGCTTGAAATCTTTTGGCATTTTGAAATCGCAAAGATGCGGTTCTAAACGGTGACCGGTGGTCCTTATCATCATCTACCACTATATCCCTTAATTCTTATTAGTAATTGAGACTCTCGTGCCTTTGACTTAATTTTTTCTTGGGGATTTCGGCTTAATTTTCACTAGGAAATGATTATACAAATGCTCCCTATTTTCCCTAAGAAAACTGTGAAAGATCCTCTCCTTTTCTTGATTTGAATTAGGAGATTTAACTTCTTCTTCATTGCCATCCGTATCTTCTTTGGTAAAAAAGGGGGAAAAACCATGGTACTGATCTCATCCCATGAACAATGCGATCAACATATATAAGCTGTACATTAAAGGCATTCTACATAACCAATAAAAATTAATAATACATTTCATTCACACATTCAAATAAATTATTATATATAGTCGCTATTGTATTTTATTATTGCACACAAAATAATCATACAATATACTAACTTTGAGGATAGATTTATTAACAATACATTGAACTGTACATAGATAATGCCCACAAGAAAAGAAACAATGCACATTCAACACTCATGAAATGAACATTCATCATAGTTCAAATGTACATTATTAAAAAGATACATACAAATAACTTACCACCAAGAAGAGAAGCGAACTCGTGACCCAATTGGTTTTATTTACCTCACACAATTTTCTACATTCTAATAAATTTGCCTTCACAAACTTACACCAATTGTAATTTTTTATCTCTGTAGCATCCAGAAGACAGCGCAATACATGATGGATGAGAAGAGAAACCACCAACACTACGAAATTGCCTTTGAACATTGGACCCCTTTGTCTTTAATTGTCACCTAGAAGATAAGTTTGGAGCTCTAAAATCTGAATTTGTTGTTTATCCTCACCAAATTGCTCCTCTATTTCCCATAAAAGTCTTCAAATTCCAGGTCGGCATCATGTTTGTTAAATTCCACAAGTTTCCCATCCATAAGGCAGACCCACAACACCGTGTATGTCTTTCTCCTAGATCCTCAACATCTAATCGCCTGGGAACATCACTCATGACTTAGTACAATTGAAATTATCAATCAACATGTAGGCAAGCTGAAACAGTAACATAGGCACTTTGAGCCGTAGAAGTACCCCAAAACAAATTTCCTCTATACCTCTCTTTTACTCATTCGTCAAGTATGATGACATGATGACTTGTCTTCAAACAAGAAACTGGGACATTGTCCTCCTTGTTTCTTTTCCCATTACTCTCCTCGTTATTGCTTACTTTCCTTTTTCTATATCCTTCTCCAACATCGATTGTGCTAGGAAAAATGAAGTATATTTTTACCTCTCCTTCTTCAGTTACAATTTTTTTTCTTCAGGTTCAACTTTGAATTCCTTCAAAACTCCAAACAAATAATTTTTACTATTCATTCATTTATGATTTTAGACTTTCACTATATCAACATCCAACGCTCAAAAAGCAAAAAAAATAATGCACAATTTCACATTTTCACATTTTCATATAAATCATCATGACACATACAACTATTACTCAAGACCTTAAACAAAAGGCACGGTGCATAGTTTTAAATTGTTATATTCATCACTATATTACAATTACATACAACTGATCTGCAATGCACAGAAACCTATACTACAATGCACTCTTACCTAATCCACAATGCACAATATAATATATTTTTTAAATAAATCACTATACCACATACACCTTATCCGCAATGCACGTGATGGTAATCATCATTAAAAGTTACTTACTTATCATATCATAGTCTACAGATAATCAACATGGTAATTATAATTCAGATAAGTTACAGTACAATCTACCAACAATTCAAATGATAAAATTTATATGGGTAAAAACAACCAACATGAACTAGAAAAAAAAAATCAATATGCATTGTTACACATATATAAATGTCACATTGAATGTTACATAAAAATTATATTTAACATCTACAATACGTTCTACAAAAAATAGTACATCTCCACATCGTTAGAATAGAATTGAATATACATGGACACTTTATTATTTGCATTTGCATCGGCAAAATCTATTACTAGTCGTGAAGCTTTGGTAGTTGTCTCCATGGTTACATCAACAATGTACTATCAACATATACGATTCATAACCATGAACATATATCATTAATGAACTAAGAGTCATCATATTCCTCAATTATTTTATATGTGTATTTATATTATCATGTGCATATCAAATCAGAACAATGTGTATTTTATTATTGATGTGGTAATCCCTGTCAGGTGAGGTAGCTGGAGATAACCATCATGCGAGTGCAGTCTGCAGGAAAGATCCCGGAAGTGATTCCGGGGAAAGTCCTCCAATGATCAAGTCAGTTCTTTCCTTTAAAGAATTAGTATTTCTCATTTAGTCGTGCTTACTTGAGCCAGTGTTGTTCTTCCTATATTTATAGTATATCGAAATCATGGCTCCACGTTGCTAGGATTTCAGATCGTGGGTTGTATCATGGTTTCTAGAATCTTGAGGTCTCTTACAAGTGTCTTTCACACTTTTAGGCATGTCTCCGCATTATTCAGTTTGTGGCAAAATCTTGGGCAGGGCCTAAAGGCCGACAACTTTTAGCCTGTGGGATAGGTATACGCCAATATTAAAATTGTAATTCATGATTCTTATTAATATTACAATGTAAAAATACTATTTTTAAAATGCACATTCAACTATTTAACATATCCTTCCTCCCCAAATTTAAAGAATTAACAAATTATCCTCCTTATAAAATCATAAAAGAAAATGGAAATAAAAATGTATGATACACTTTGATTTATACATTAGTCATTAACAAAATATCCTATGGTAACTAGTAAAAGTATCCTCCTTTTAGACATTTCAAAGAATAAATCCAAGTGCTCTCAGTGAATCATATATGTATAAATATTATTATTATGTAAATGAAAAACAACCTCAAAATTACCTATACATAGATATTACAATAGAGCTATCTGATCAGCATGTATCTCTCTTTTAGCCAACTTTATCCCTCCTCCAGTTAATTTACGATTGCAATGCTTACAATAAGGTGACCGGTGTGAAATTAGCATAAATTCAAAAATGAATCCAGAAGATATGATGAGATGAATAAAGAGAAGAATTATCATACACTTGCAGGCCCTCCGAAGGGCTTCACTGAGCAAACTATCGAAGGGTCTTTTTCACTTAAATTGGATTAAAAGTTTATTTCTACTAATATAACAGTATAAACATATTTGAATAATAAATGTTCGAACACAATTATTAATATTATAACCTGATACGATCTTTAAAATGTCATTTATTATATTTCTTAATTTAGTATTTTTAGGAGTTTAACAATATACTCTTTTTTTCACTGGGTTTTTTAATGAGGTAGTGTGATCACTATAAACTATTGTAACATTATTTTATTTCTGTCCAATAACTCGGCCATGTGGGTTTTTGAAGAGTTAATATTTTTGACCCAATCCAATTAGAGTATTCGAAAATAGTCTTTTATTCTGATTAGAATTAGATTTGGTAATATTAGATAAGGAAATATTTTTCTAGTGTAAGTGTAATCTATGTACGGCCGAATTAGGGTTTAGATTTGGTATTTTAGTTAGATGTGGTTTTAGCTTCTTAAAGCTTCCATAAGTCAATTCAGATTCTATTTGTGATTAGGGTTTGTGTTCGAAATATTCTCTATAAAAGGAGAAGGATGGCCATGTTTTTTCTACACTTTTATCAATCAAATATTCAAAATTTTGAGTTATACTCATTGCTTGCGAGCATCCTCACTTTTGCTTAAACCTGCGGGTTAATTAAGTATCAATACCCTTTGTGAACTAATCTTGTGAGCTAGTTAGTGAAAAAAGAACCTTGTAATCTAAATCGGTGGGCTATTTAGAGAGCAAGTCGGAATTAAGTGTAGTATTGACAAATATATGATATTCCGCAATCCAGAGTCTTCGCAATGAGATTCATATCAATTGGTATCAAAGAAAAGCAAAAGTGTCTGCGACCATCATATCAGTAATTTTATTTTCAAAAAAGTCAGAAAACTTTTGCTGCCAGACATCCACACCATTGCAGGTCTTATTTGCTTCATCACGGGTCAATCAGCGTCTGCGACTGGTCACCTCCATCTGCTATTACCATACGCCATCACTTATCTTCGTTTCTGACAAACCCAGTTCCTCCAGTGCCTAGTGCCCGGTCATCTCTGGTGAGCTTTATTGTTCAGATTTGGTTTCATCTTCTCCAATCTCTGTCCGTTCATCGATACTAATATCCAGCCGTGACATTCTTTTGTCTCAGGAAGCACATTGGAAGAGAGTTACAATCGTCGCCGATTATCCCCGGTGACGTAGGCAGTTCTGTACAGCGCAGACAAGCCAGCGAAGAAGAACAGCTGGCGAGTGGTCCTCACACGCAGGTTCATAGTGAAGCGCGTGTGGTCCACGCGCGAGAGACACTTCAAGCGCGTCCATTACACTCGCGGATAAGAAACCCATTTTCATCTCGCGATATTTTCAACTTCTCGGGATCATCCCTATCCTTTCACGAGAAAGATTAGTTTATCGCGTGATATTTTCTTTTCTCACCAATAGTTTTCTTTTCGCGAGTTGAAGGAGTTTTTGCCACATTAGCATTCCAGTTACTACCTAGTCAGCATCCGGTCATCGTTATTAGCAGGACTTTGGAGGGATTGCTTGAGATGTTAATCTACATTTATTTATTTTTAGGTCATTCTCGTTTTGAGAATGAAACTTTTCAATCACTGAGGGAATGATATGATCTCAAAAATGTCATTTATTATATTTTCTTCATTCATTATTTTTAGGATTTTAAAATTATACTCTTTTTCCCACTGAATTTTTTAATGAGGTAGTATGATCATTGTAAACTATTGTAACATTATTTTATTTCAGTCCAATAACTCGGCCATGTGGGATTTTAAAGAGTTAATATTTTTGACCCAGTTCAATTAGGGTTTTCGAAAATAGTCTTTTATTCTGATTAGAATTAGATTCGGTAAGATTAGATAAGGAAATATTTTTCTAGTCTAATTGTAAGCTATGTATGGCCGAATCAGGGTTTAGATTTGGTATTTTAGTTAGATATGGTTTTAGCTTCTTAAAGCTGCCATAAGTTGATTCAGTTTCTATTTGTGATTAGGGTTTGTGTTTGAAATCTTCTCTATAACAGGAGAAGGATAGCCGTGTATTTTTCTACACTTTTATCAATGAAATATTCAAAATTTTGAGTTATACTCATTGCTTGCGAGCATCCTCATTGTTGCTTAATCTTGTGGGTTAATTAAGTATCAATACCCTTTGTGAACTAATCATGCGGGCTAGTTAGTGAACAAAGAACTTTGTAATCTAAACATGTGGGCTATTCATAGAGCAAGTCGGAATTAAGTGTACCCTGCAGGCTAGACGCTTGAATTTCGTGCATTATACTAGGTTGTGCGAGATTTCTAGTATTGACAAAGATCCGATATTTACAATCTAGATTTTTCACAAGTAGATTCATATCATAACCTCTGATTTAAATAGGAAGAGTAAATTTTGTTGTAAATGAACATTGATGGGTTCTAACAAAACAAAATGATGAGAAATGGATGGTAAGAAAATATAATATTAATAAGCATGATTATTGGTATAGAATAAAACAAAACAAATCAACACTAACAATCACAAAATTCAGACTTTACTTAATTACTCTATTATGAATAAAAGGTATTTGAATTTAGAATGTGAATAAAATAATTGGAGAGCATACAGAGAAACTAACCTTCCAAAATGGTTATGAATGGTAGGCTTACATATAATCATGAAAAATGAGAAAGTAGTTAGATAGAGTTTGCACACTAAACTACACCACTATGCTAAAATAAGGAGAGGTAAGCTAGGTTGATAAATGGATGGGAAGAAAATATAAGAGTAAAGTGCTAAAATGACCCTTACTTTAGACTGAAAGTGCCAATATAACCCTGCAATCTCAGAAAGTGCCA
>JAUOBV010384043.1:0-10606 GCA_032360425.1 Rubia occidens | reverse complement strand
TACCTTTTGCACTTAGGTCCTACCAAGAAATTTGGAATTATCGAATCACGAAATTAGCGATACCAAAATTCAATTGAATAAAATAAGATTGCGACTTTGTGATTTGGGCATGTATGGCTGAATGGAAGAGCCTCGAAAGTCAACATTGATTACTTGTACACAATTTTGAAAAATTGCACCGTGACCAAAAATTGTGTTTCCCCAATATCCATTGCTTCAAAATACATGATTTTTGTTATTCTTGCCTAAATATAAAAATATTAAATAATATTTTTTTTATTTGTGGGAAAACGCTAGTAGATGTTCTAAAGGAATTGAGAGTTGATTACATAGAAGTAATGAAGAGAAATCGGAATGGATTACGGATATGTTATTGTGCCCTATCGATAATAAATATTCCGTTATGGATTTGAAAAATAAAATAGAGGTGTATAGGGAAGCACCACGTTTGAGCGGATTTCACTTTGGAGTTACGAGTAAAGTTTTTACTTTATGCCTTTAGATCCCTCTAAGAAATTTGGAAATGTCGAATCATGAAATTGGCTACACCAAAATTCAAATGAATAATATACGATTGTGATTTTGCGATTTGGGCATGTATGGGGGAATGGAAGGGACTCGAAAGTCATCGTTGATTACTTGTACACAATTTTGGAAAATTACACTGTGGCCCAAAATTGTGTTTCCCCATTATCCATTGCCCCAAAATACATAATTTTCGTTATTAAAAAATTTATATTCTAATTCATATTAGGTCAATAAAGGTTGATCGTTGATTAATTTAAATCAACCTAGTTACAGTTAATGTCATGGAAATTTTGGAACAAATTTTTTAAAATTTTAATTTAAAAGATTGAATTATATATTTTTAATACCGGTTTTTTAATTAGCACTGATTTTTTTAAAATCGGTGATAAATTTTGGCAATTTTTTGTGTTTTTTGGCGGGAAAATTGAGTTTTAAAAAATTTAGCACCGATTTTTTAATTAACACCCGGTGTTAAATTTGGCGATTTGTTTTTGAAATTTTCGGTGGGTAGATTGACTTTTAAAAATATGGCACCAGTTTTTTACATTACCACCGATTTTTTAAAACCACTGCTAAATTTTGGTAATTTGTTTTTTTTGCGAGAAGATTGAATTTTAAAATTTTAGCACCGGTTTTTTTATAATTAGCACCATTTTTAGAAAAATCGGTGCTATTTTTTTCACCGAATTTCAAAAAATCGGTGCTATTGTAAAAAACCAGTGCTAATTTTAAAAAATCGGTGCCAAAAAATCGGTGTTAGAGGGTTGTTTTTGTGGTAGCGACGGTTCATACCAGATGAATGCACAAAAATGTTGTTTATGGTGTAAATTTGAAGTAATTCTGGTGCAAATCCGATGAACATCTAGTGCACAAAATGCAGATCGACAAACCTAATCTCAATCTGTTGATTTTACATATTTGATATGCAGTGTTTCGATCGGAGATTTGCAGATGCTAAATCATGTTTTTGTGAGCTTCAAATTCTTGAGTTTGATTGGATTAAATTTCATAGGGATTTAAATTCCTTGATTTTAGGGATTTTGTTTCCAAAAATTGGCAGTTAGTTGTGCTCCATATTTTTACTGGATTTTGTTATAACCCAAAATTGGAACCAGTTTTCTTCAGCCCTCATTTCTTAATTATTTACAATTTGGTCCCATTTCTTATTCTCGTTCCTAATCATTGCAGCCTGGTACCTCGTCTCACCATTTGCTATGGTTATTTGGTTTCACAGGAGATTTTATCTATGCTTAAATGTACATCAATTGGGTAAAAAATCATTATTTTCATGGCAAAGTAATATATTTGAGGGGAATGTCACTATAAAAAATAGTAATGGAACATGACGGTGGAGAAATGGGTGGCAAGAAACGATTCTATTTTGGGGTGACCAAGATTCTTAACCCATAGACATGATGTTGGTAATGAAGGAATATAACGTCAAAGATTCATGGAACAAACTCTGTTTTATATTCTCATCCGTATAATATAACAACTGGCCAATTAGGATATTAAATATGTGCTCTTAATATATGCTACACGTTGTGCCATGTCTATCATAAGTGCACAAGGGCACATTGTATGCATATTCAATACGATAAAATTGAAATCATCTTACATCGTGATCATAAAAATAAAATAATTTATGTATAAGAGTTATTTAGGTAAGCTAAAATAACCATAATTTTAAATACGGTATATTTGTTCATGCCATGTGTATAATGTACTTATACATAATGTGTGCATTAGTGAAAACTTAAATGGCATTCCCCCCAAAATGTATTCATAAGTAGTAAAATTTTTAACTTTCTACTAATTCCAGTTTGCTATATGTAAATTTCTAAAAGATTTTTTTTCATACATTTTGTTTGAATGTACAACAATTGGGTAGAACTAGTGTTTTTAAATTATTTAATAAAATTATTATCTTTGATATTTAACATTGATAATAAATCAATATTGTTCCAGTATGCATGTCCACCTGAAACTATTAGCACCTACAACCTAAATATTCCACGAGTTATAGTCTTTCGTGACTCTGTTTGGAGGAAGTGGAGTACGGAGTATGGCACATCGTCATATGGTCGTGTCCGCTATATTAGTGGTTGGAATTGTTTTGCTGGTGCAAACTTCATTAAGGAAGACAATTTATGCATTTGTGAATTTGTGAGACATAGGCATAAATATATTTACTCCCACGGAGTACATACAAGTGCAAGTTGTGCAAGTTGTGCAATCAACGGATTTTCCTATTGTCTAACTATAAATTAAATATATTTACATACAAGTACAACTTGAATAAAGGTAAGTTTATATTTCATATTTTTATTTTATAAAATAAAAATTTATGGTGAATCTTCCAATTTCATAAAAATTTTAATTAAATATTGTGTCATTATTAAAATTTATAGTTTTTAGTCATATAATAAAAATATTATTAATGAAACAGTCTTGTTGTTTAATGATGTTTAGAAACAAAATTTTGGTGCATCGCATGAATTAGAAGGATACCACGGTGTTTTAGCGATCTATTGTAAAAAAGCAAAAAGAATACCTATGTATTATATAAGAGAATTAAGAGTAATAAAAACTAAACAAGACAAAAAAATCGAGAAGAAAAAGTTAGGAATGTGATACTCCCTCCGTCGCAACTCAAATTGTACAAAATCTTTTTCAAGCTCATCAAAAATTTGTCTAACCGTTAATGTGTTTAATTGCATATAATAATGGCAAACAAAAAGTTACTTTTGAAAAACTACTTATTATGATACATCCAAAAATATCACATACGATAATATTATTACTTATAGATCTACTAAAATTTACAGTCAAACTTTAATAGACAATAGTGTCAAATAGTAAGTGTGCTCTTTGATCTGGGATAGAGAGAGTATCTAATTTCAAGAAGAAGCAGAAATTGAAATGATTTTATACTACATTTAGTTAGTTATGAAGTGTGGGCATGTGAGTGCGTGCGACGTCGTACAGGGCATGTACCAAACTTGCAGGTACTTGAAAATGTTTTAATTTGTTCTCTTTCCACCTATTAGATGTATTTCTATAACACCCTTTCTATATGTTATCAATTTAATTTTAAGACTACAGTTAGGGCTGGGGCTAAAATTCTCTAAAATTCCCGAGAGCAGCAGTTTCCCTCAGGATTAGCCTTCGGAGGGAGAAAATGAAAGCGGCAAGGAAGTTGAGAAGGAAGATGGTGTTGAGGGGTATTCCAAGAAGAAGAAAATGTCCGTGCCAACTCAGAAAAAACTAGTGACTGTTTTGATTGATTCCATCCCCGGATACAGAAGTGTTCAAGAAGAGGAAGCTCAACGAGAGTCGGCTTCATCCATCCATTGAAGCTCGGGTTCGAGGATGAGGATCCAAAACTTGTAGTCGTGACTGGTACGAAACTTGAGGTTGAAGCCTTGTTCGAGGATAGTGGATTGAATAAAGGCCTGTGTGGAGGCAAGAGTTATTATCAGGTTTGTTTCTTTACACTCTTCTCAGTATATAAGCACTCCTCACCTGCAATTCCACTAACATATCACTGCACAAATTGTACATGAGAAAGGGAGTAAAGACGAGGTAGCTGCTACAACAGAAGAAAGGGAACCTCCTCATGATCATGAACTGTATGTTGATTAAATAGTAGGGCCGTCCCAAGCCTACTGCTATAGCACTAGGCCCAAAACTTGGGAGGGCCCAAAAAATTACAAATCTGACATTATATTCCTTACTCTCACTTTTGTGTAATATAAATTGGATCCATAAATTTATGTGTTCCATGTTTTCTTCTCCTCATGCCATTCAAACCCATCAACTTATTGTTATTTTACATCTAAATAAATATCACAAAAGATTATTTTACACAGGCTAAACTTTAGATGGGGTTATTTTGTAATTGATGTAACCAATTGCGTGATTTTATGTTTATTTTTATTCATAGCAACGAGATTTCTATAACTTTGAAAATGCATCGTAACGTATTAAAAAAATATATTTTTGATCCTAAAAATTGTTGAAACAAGGTTTTTCATGATTGGTCTAACCGTTAGTCGGTCTAACATGAGACTTTCTCAAATAAATATATGTTATTATTTATTGTACATAAAATAAATTTTTACTTATGTTTTTTAATATTATTTTATTAATTGAACAAAAGTTTATATTCATGTTTACTTATTAATAAATAAATGATTTGTAATAATTTCATTTATTTTTCTACATTCCAAATTTGTTTGAAAAGTTTTGTGTGCATAGCGCGTGCTTATAATTTGCATGTGTGATATCTGTGTGTGCATGTGAGGTTTACAAATGAAAACTGGTGAATTCCACCACAATGTACTCCCTCAGTTTTACTACTAGTGACACATTTCGTTTTTGGTTGTTTCATCCGATCATTCCATTTTATTTATTTTTTAACTCAATATCATCCACTCATTTTATTCATCATAAATGTGATAAATTAAGGGTGTCAATATTAGTGGAATGGAAGTTGTATTCATATCTATTGTAAAGAGCACAAAAAAATACCCAAACATCATATCAAAGAATGAACAATATTGAAAAGTTTGCAAAATATGAAATAAATTATTGGATTCCATGGATAATTAAACGATAAAAAAATATACACAGAAAAGATGAACATTTACTTTTAAGAAGTCTTGTGCATCGTTGTTGTGATTGTAAGCATCATGATATCTGATTTGTAGAAGAAGCAAAAACTTTAAGTGCATGCATGCGAGCACGTGAAACATCATGTAGGACGTACCAAACATGCATTATTAATGATAAAGATCCTTCCAACTCGATGACAAACATGATTTCCTAACAGCATCTTTCGAGGGTAAAAACGATAGAATGTAACTGAGGATACCGTTTGTAAAGTCGCTAAGTCTGTCTGGCTCTTCAGTCATAACATATCTGGAAACCAAAAATTGTGATCACCACACCAACTACCTACAAAACAAAACCAAATAAATGAACCCCCAAAAAAGTTCATCATAGTAAGCAGGTATCATAGGGAAACTTGCTACAAGAAAATAATGGAATGAATCATTATTGTAACATCACAAACAAAATTCAGAGTCAGTATCAAAGTAATGGAAAACTAAAACAAAATTGAACCCTAAAAGAGCTCATCAATCACGGGCTAACAATTTCTAACGGAACGCACGTACAAATAAGAGACAAGCTATAATTTGATCCAAAATGTTAATCAAAGGTTGTAATCAATGTAATCGAAAAAGGAATAGTCAATGAATCAAATGAATGAACTGAAAAAGGAAAAAAAATTGATCGCACGATGTAATCATCACCTACATGTTGTCAAGGGCTTCAACCAACCTTTGTGCATTACTTAGAGTTGATGAAATTAATGTAAGAAAGAGAAGCAGCACTATCTGATAGCACAGTGTTAATCGAAAGCATTTGAGAAGTAGAGTCATTGTGACAAGTAGGTAGCTCATGAAATAATATTCTCTATATGTGAAAGTATAGTTTTTCTTATTCTGGAATTTCTTATTTTCTGAATTGGGATCCATTGATTTGCATCAATTTCTTGGCAGACTTGCAGTCAAAGCAAGAGGATGAGGAGGCATAAGAATTCAATTTTCATTTAATTATTTTAATTTTTCTTTCCTTACATATATATAATAAATTGAAAATAGGGTAATCTTCTTATAATTTTAAATTTGACCTAAAATTAACACATATCAATTTATTATACAAAAAAAATTCAAAGCATGCACGAAAAAATGCATTCATGTTAACATAAGTGTACAACAATCAAGAAACACACCGGGGAAATAGAAAACCCCCAAATTATAGTAAATGCACAAACACAACAGACGTGCACGTTACTCGCATACACACAAAATGATATACAGTGTCTTTGTTGCATACTACAGTAATAATTTCACCAAAAAGATTCCATCTTTGAAGCAAGTTAAAGCAGCCCAATTGATTCTTCATATGATGATACCTGGGCCTCGACTCTTCGAGGCCCGCGAGCTTCGAGCTTAGGGTATTGTCTAAAGTCCAACTCGAGGCCCATAAAGGGACGCGTGATCCATACCTAAATAAGGATATTATTGATTCCTACAAGGAAGCTATCTTGAGTTACCAATTGTACTCGAATTACTATACTTATCAAATAAGGAAAGGAGTTTGAATCCCATAAGAGATCGGACTCTCTTCCACTATAAATACACAGGCCTGGTAAGCCTTTAGGCATTCAATATACACTTACGATAACGCTTATACTAACTTAAGCATCGGAGTGTTTACATCCCGGACACCGGGAGCATTGTTTTGCAGATCGGACGCGGTTCAGTTATGATAATTCGATTGTTTTGAGTTATTCAGATCGGTTTCAGTTTTGAGTTTTTAGGGGCAAAATCGAATAACCGAAATGAATAAATTGAAAACTTGGTGAACTGCTAAAAAATAGTTTATTTTGAAAGTAGAAGCTATTTTTTTGGGGGGGGGAACAGAAGTTGGTCGCACCCTACTTTCAAAATAAACCAGTTTTCTCATAAGTACAACTCTACCTAACAGAGCCGTAGGAACTTCAAAGACAAACTTCAAAATCACTCGGATGTAATTTTGTTTGTTTCAGGGTTTGGAGAGCCCAATAAATCTCACTCATCTACTAATAGCGGATGTTTAACTTTAAAATAAATAAATTCTTCTATCTAAAATCAAATATAATGATAAAATATACATAAAGTATTGTTTTAGACCAACTAACCATTAGATGAGTCATTTTACAATAAATAGGATTAATAGGATGACTTGATATTTTATTTATTTCAATGAGGTACCTATAATTATAAAAATGTTTTAAAATGAATTTCAACATACTCTCTCCACTTCTCTATTTGTGGCACACTTACCTAATTGGAATTTTTTTAATGGCACACTTTCCATTTTTGACAAGATCCTTTTAATTTCATCCGCTCATTCTACTTTTTTACTTTCTACATTCAATTTCATCCACTCATTTTTTTTTACATAAATACAAACACCTATACCTATGGTGTCAACCTTAAAAATTATATTTCAACCTTAAAAATTATAAAATGATTTTTTTAAAGAATGATCTAAATATTAGTCACTTTAACAAAAGACCTTCTCCAAAATACATTAAATGTACATGCTTTTATCAGGAAAGTGATTTACCCCATTATTTGGTTGGTGATTTTTTATAAATAGATATTAAAACTCAATTAGTATATTTTGGATGCAAAATTCATCATATTACCATATAATTAACAATTTTCTAAAAAATAAAGAAATAGTAGAAAAAGATTCCTGTTAGACCGATTAACGTTAAAGTCCAAAGATTAAAACATAAATAACAAAAGTGTTTTGAATAGACATGGGGTACCTTTGGTAATTATTTTATTTTGGGGTTTTTAATAAAGGTTCACAAATTTATAGGGACCCATATGCAAAAAAAATTATAAACGTAATGAACACTCTCTCTCCTTCCTTCTCCAATTCCTCTTTGGGGAGAGAAAGACCCTCAACAGAATCCATATAAAAATCAAGTCGAACCACATAAAACATCAACTGGAAAACAAAAGCATGCATAATTTTTATTTTGAACATGAAAAGACTTCAACATTTTTTATTTTACAAAAAGGATCCAATATATATAATGTTAAAAACTCATCAGAATACATAGAAGTCTCAACTAAAACTAAATTAACATGAACATAATATCATATAACAAATAGAGTAAAGTGCTTATATAACCCTCGGTTTTTTGTTATGTGCAAATATAACCCCGAGTTTTTTTAAAGTGCGGTTGTACCCTAAGCCATTGAAATGAGCGGCTGTACCCAAAAAATATAGGAGGAAAAAAAAGGGTACTTGGGTATAAGTTTACATATTTTGGCCGGCCATGGGTATATTAGCACTTTTGAAAATAGTCATGGGTATATTAGCACTTTTCAAAAACTGAGAGTTATATTTGCACTTTCCAAAGAACTGGGGGTTATCTAAGCACTTTACTCTTAATTATTATAGTTGGAACCGGAATTTTCCTTTAGGAGGACCGAAAAAAATATTAAATTTGATTCGACTATTAAAATATAAAAATATAGTAGATTAATTCATTCAAAGGTTAAAGAATAAAATTAAATGCTAAATAAATAAAGTGATTGGAGTAGTATGTTGTCTATCATTTTCAATAATATTGTTATTTTTTACGTAAGAATTATAGAGTGATTTGTTTTTTCATTGACATATTTTGAAAATAGGTCTAAGCAAGGAACAATTATGAAATAAAATTTTTAATAGGTTGAAACACTGTAAATTACATAAATAACTGATGAAAAATTGCATATAAATAAAAATATGGAAGATAACTTTTTTAAAATTTTGTTTTTCCTTCTTGAAAGATATCACGACATATATTTATACTATATTGGTATTGGAATTATGAAATCAAATCCTATTTAGAACCAATTTTTTTATAAAATAAAATTGTTAAAACTACTTCCAAATGTAACTTTAATAAATATTATATGTAAAGTTGGATAAAGAGGAAATTCTAATTCTTTTTTAACTATAAAAAAATAAAGAATACTACCATTATAATCCACTTGAGTTAAATATTTTTATAGGGGGGATCACAACTATTTTTTATCATTTAAAAATAAATAAAATACTAGATAAATAAAAATTATTCAAGGTAAAAAAAATATTGGGGGTGACCAGGCACCCTTGGGCCACCCCTATGTTCCGCCCTCGTCTAACCAAGATTGTAATGAAAATAACACACGACCACACACAATTTAGTTACGCAGTTCGGTGAAATCCACCTACATTTGAGGGGTCTGACCCAGGTCAGAATAAATCTACTAATCCGAAAGATACATTACAAAGTACACCATACAACTATACTTATCTTTTCTAATTTAAAAAAGTGTGGATTTTGCAAGCTCCTCCTGCTACCGATCCGCCTTGATCATAATCCCTCTAACCTCAAAATTCGTCGACGCTGGATCTCCTCCTCCCGAGAAATTAAGGTATACGATTATGAATTAATCAACAGGTCATGGTCATATATATGCTGACTCTCGCAAGAACTCTCAGAAAGATATAAAATCTGAATGATGATTTTCTCAATAAAATTCATGAGTAATGTAGCCCATGAGCACATCAGAACACTCTATGATTATCTCCATAATATTTAAATTCCTTATATGCTTCTGAAGCATATCCAACTCCAATAAATAAAGAGATTTTCCTTATATCAAACATCTCATTATATTCCATAAATCTAATTCCACAATTGTAGAGATTTTCCATAAATTCATAATGTTTCAAACACGTCTGAATCAATATTTCATAATCTCCATAATTCTATAAATCAATATCACGCAATATTCTTCCATCAATCAAACCCTAATCTTTTCATATGTTCCAACATGGAACATTTTTTTTCTTTTTTAACATTAGTTCACAAATGCCAACTTAATAATCAATGAAGTTCACATTACTTTACAATCTCCCCCTTTGCCATTTTGTGGACCCAACCATTTTGGAATAAAGGACCAAAAGAAAAACTTCCAAATTTTCGCAATCATAAATTTTTTAGAAATTCCCTTATGTTGGAACATATACGAATGACCAAATCTGAATTAATAAGAATGCCAAAATAAATAAAAAATCCAGAAATAATTCAGAATATAACTTAGCAAAATAATATCCAAAATCCTCCAAAATATTCTCCCCCTGTGGCCATGAATATGCCAAAGGCATAAAAACAGGAAAAAAACAAAACAAAGTTCACCAATAAAATCCGCTCCCCCTGAATTTAACCACTGACTATGTTGAAACATAGCCCTTCAGACATCAGTCCTGATCAGTAGCGACAACTTGTGCTTCTAACAAAACTTTCACCCCTTCAATTCTAGCCTTCTCAGCTTCTAGAGCTGCAATCTGAATGGTAGTAACTCCCAACCTCGCATCCATAGCCATCAGCTTGGCTTGTTTCTCATCTCCAGCAGAAGTAGAAGCTGCATCCTTAAGGTTCCATGGAAAATCATGACCTGTCTCATCCCAA
>JAUOBV010383933.1:0-10607 GCA_032360425.1 Rubia occidens | reverse complement strand
CGTACACGGGGAGTAATAGATAAATTACATGTCCTATTTGCAAAGTTTCTTTGGGGGACTTCTGAATATGGTCAGAAAAAGATGTGGAGATGCTGGACAAAATTATGTTTCCCATACATGGAAAATGGTCTAGAAGTTAAAAATATCCATATCATTATCAAAAGTTTTTCACTAAAACTTTGGTGGAAATTGCAAAAAGGAAATTCTCTTTGGTCTGACTTTGTGTGGTCCTTACCTGATTATTTGAAAGTGTCAAAGACTTGGCACATGATTAAATAAGTGGATGACATTGCATCTGAAAACTGTTATTTGCAGGTTGGAAAAGGTGAGGTATCATTTTGACACACAAATTGGTTAAATAGATCTAATCTGTTTAGTATGCGGAACTCACAACAGTCTTTGCCATATCCTAACATGACAATAGCATTTTTTTTCTTACGTCAACATGAATACATCCCTATCCTTCAAAATGGTTTGAATACAGAGTTTTTTCAGTTACTATCCAAAGAATTTCCTTTATTTGATGATTATCCTAATATGTTGGTATGGAAACCTGAGAAGAATGGATTATTTTCCCTTTCTTCTGCATATGAAATTCTTAGACCTAAGTGACTTAAAATAAAATCTTTCAAAACTTATGGTCTAAATCCCTATCAAAGAAATTTTCAGTATTCACGTGGAGGCTTCTAAACAGATTGTTACCCCATCTCTGACATATTAGAGGACTATAGCTTTTGTTTGCCATCTATATGCCCTTTTTGTAAAAGTGATTCAGAGGAAGTTCACCATTGTTTCAACGATTGTACTTGGACCAAAGGTATATGGAACCAGATAAGCTTATTTTTTGATGTGGAAGTTATTCAATTCCATAATCTGTGGGATAGATTTTATTTTTACTGGAATGTAGAAATAAAATCTAAACTCAAAACGTTTTGTGTAAGACTAATCCCATCAATAACGTCTTGGTTTATCTGGTGTGCAAGAAATAACTATATCTATGATAATAAAAAACCTAATATGATGAGCATAGTTAGAAATGTCATAGATACAGTTAGATCTTTGGTATTTATCAATGGACTGAAATGGAATGGTTCAGAAAAAGATCATATACACCCTGCCCTTCTATCAATAGCTCCAATTGATACAGGTACAAGAAATAATAGACGGAAACTAGTATTCTGGAAACTTCCTCAGAGACTTTACAAGCTCAATACAAATGGCTCCTCTTTTAATTCTAAAGAAGATGGACTTGGATTGGTAATTAGAGATAAGCTGAGAAGAATTCAAATTACAAAGTCTCAATATCTAGAAGAAAAGGATAGTTTGGAAGCTGAAATCATTACATTAATAATTGGTCTGGAAATAGCCTATTTCCATGACTATAATGACATTCAAGTGGAGATAGATTTTATGCTGTTATTAAATATGATCAGAAAGGAGTATAAGATTCCATGGAGACTCACTACTCTGGTCAGAACCATTTGGAGTCTAACAGGTGAACTTTCAGTTTCTTTTTCACATAATTTTAGAGAAGCTAATTCAGTTTCTGATTCTCTTGCAAAGCTAGCCAGTAAAACCAGGACAACCAGTATCTTCACTCATGAATATTTGCCTCAAAATATTAAGGGATTGGTTCTGCTTGATGCTAGAGAATTTCCTTACATTAGAGCTACATAAGTACATAAGTACTTAAACTATGCCCCAGATACTGTGTCATTTTTCTGTTTTAATGACAGGTACAAATGGAAGAATTCACAAACTCATGGAGATGGCAACAGAAGCTAGGATGCCTAATCTAGGACGCTTAATATGCTGCACCTCTTTGGATTGACTTATGTTAAACCAACAGGGGGATCCGACTGCTGCTTCATAATGCTTTACCAAGAAAAGGATTCAAGTTTTACTGATGCAACTTATTCTGAGTCACCATGCTTCAATCTTATGCTAGTTCAGCCGTCTTTCAAAGTATATTACTCCTGGGGGAGTAATATGGAAGAGGATAAAACATAAGGCCACCTCTTTTTGCCGACACAGGGGGTGGAGGAAAAAAAGTGGGAGGCCGTTTTACTCCTCGTCATTTGGGTTAGACAATTCTCTTTACTTACACAGGGTGTGGAGGTGAAGGAAATGGATTTCATAGAACTTATATCCATTATAGTTCCATGATTTCCACGATGTATATTTTTTCAAACTTGACCTTTATTTCTATATTCAATCCCTTGGGAAGCTAATAAATTTACCCCCTCACTTTTGGTGAGTTTTAATTATATTTTTTTGTAGGTGTTGTAAAAGATAACTCAATGAATAGTATGTCCAAGGATCAACAAGTAGGGAAAATATCCACTGAAGTAGTGAAAAAAAAACAAAACAATTGATCACACTAGTGTGTATAAGTCCCCTGGTGTGAAAAATGCTACTAATAAATTTTATGCGAAAAATGTAGACACAGGTTTCGAAAGAGGCAAAATATTCATCTCTACAGGTGATTCAACAACTCAGCCTAATCAGTTTCAAGGAAAGGAATGAGAGTCATCACATGTAAGCAAAGGTGTGAATTTCCCTCCTTAAAGGACATAGAGCTAAATTTATCTAACAAACCACAAATGTAATGGTCATTAGAAAAACCATCTAAGGATATAGAGAGTGGCATTATACTAGAAACAAATTCATTAGACCAAAATAAGTTTAACACACTTCTCAAGGAAGTTGAAGATATTGAAGAAGCTTTAAAATCCTCCCAAGAAACTTAGACTAATAAAAAAACAAAAGAAAAGATTAAGTAGGAATGATAAAAAAAATTGTAGTAATTATATCACTAAATCTCTAGTTTAATCGAAGACAGGTTTCAATATGTGTGTGGTATGTAAGAAGGGTTAAGAATAATTGAACACGTGATAGATTTTAAATATCAAAAGGAAGCATAACATTGTTTTTTTGTCATTATAGATCCTTTTATAGATAGTGGCCATCTTTCATCAATAGTGATAATGCACTATTAATATAGGCCCAAATGTCTATTACCCCATTGGTAATGGGCTGACCCAATGTGTGTTATCCTTTAAGCAATACATGTTTGACCAACCCATCATTAGGGAAACCCTAATACTTGCTCCACAAGAAACAAAACTTTGGTCGTATCTAACTGTGCCTAGAATGCCGCCATGTATAAACAAGACACAGGCAAACTATTCAGCAAATTATCATTCACTATTCACCACTCTCTAAGAAAGACCTAACTTTATCATCGAAGATTCAAACCCCTCAAAAAACTCCAGGGGTTCTTTCTTGAAGATTCTGATAAGTGGACTCACGGTGTATCCTAGACGAGTCTAAGATGCATCAAATGGAATGCCTAGTGGGATCATTAAGTCAGATCATGAGTTTAGTTGTTCATGTCTGCTTCTACGACAAACACTTGCGTATAAGTGAACGAGTGAAAGGCAGAAGCGTCGGAATTGATGAAGAAGTATAGTCCTTGTACATGGTGAAAAGAATTAGAAGAAAAAATGATGGTTAATCCTCCAGGGCCCCAAAGCACTAGCGTTTACCCTCATGCGGTAATGATTAGCCAGATCCTGATAGCCACTATGGCAGATGAGTCTCATATCGAAGCCACATGGCCTTCTAGGAAGATGGAGGCCAGTGTTGAGCCCTGGTAGGCGGTGTTATCACCCTTTCCTCGCAGAGCCAATCGCAGAACCAAAGAATGGAAGCTAAGTCGGAGTTCATGGAGGCTTCGGTTGATTCCCATGTCGAAGTATTTGGCAGAGCCCTCCAGGAGAGTTGTGGCGCAAGATGTACGTTATCTCTATCCTAGCTAGATCTGATGTATTTAGTGTAGATTCTTAAGGCCACGAGATTGCATGTCGATCCCCCGATGCTCTACCCAAGGATGAACCAACAATCCATTGGAGACCTATTCTTGATGGCCTTGGTGATGCAGGTAAGGTCCTAGTCATAAGCCATCCTAAGGGTATTTTATTTCACGTACTCGGGAATAGATGCCTAGGATCGACCACGACCTGTCTTCCCAGGTTTGGGGCGTGTAGTGGCCTATTCTATGCCGGTGTCAACCCCGCTGTTGGTAAACTCAAGATCTCTCATTTGATGGTACAATCGCCAAGATAATACCTAGGATATTAGGGTCAAGCCAACCTCAGGTCTCAGGGAGAGAATTACATTCACAACCCTTATTTCCAAGGGTAGCAACCGTATTATAACCCTACAATGGGAGGACCCTGGTCTCATCCTGGCTACATGGCCTCTCAATAGATGTACCAGATCCCATCAATAGGCACTTTCTAGATTTTGAACCCATATGTGGATCCACGTATGAGTTGACAAGGAAATGATACAGAGGATGACCTGGCGAGGGAATTGGATAAACTTATTAAACTCTCATACCAGGTGAAAACTTCACCCTTTAGCCCTTGGATCCTGGCGACTCGATAGTCTGCAGAGTTGAAACCACCTGAAGGATTTCCACTTACAGTGGACACACTGACCCTCGAGAATTCATACAAATATTTCTCAGTCTTACGAACTCATGAGATTTCAAAGAGCTGTTAACTTGCAAGTTGATAGGGAGTTATCTTCAGGAGAAGGCTCAAGAATGGTTCAACAAGTTAAGAAAAGGGTCGTTGCACTCTTACAGAGATTTTTGAAGAGCTTTGTTAAGCTAGTTCTTCCATAAAATAATTTAACAAAACCCTAACTGAGATATACCACAGCAAGCAGAGACCGGGGGAATCCACCAAGGTGTTTTACCATCGATATGTAGATGAAAGTCTTGGCGTGATAAACCACACAAAAATAGGGTTATTCCATGTTACATGAACGGGATGAGTAACCTAGATGTGTACAAAAAATGGGTCTCAAAGACCCCTAAAACCATACAGTAGCTGCAAGAGGTTTTCGAACAATATTTGAAGGTCGAGGAGGTGACCAAGAGAATTCTAGATGGTGGTAGGACAATGGAAAGACTAGCAAAACCCTCGGAGCAAAGGTCGAAGAAGGCTAAAGACTCGAGATCAAGATTTGAAGAGTATGCCCCTTTGAAAAAGTCTTGAACATAGATAAGTCCATCAATCAGGGATTGTTCAGGACTCCACCCCCTATGAAAGACACACTGTCATCTCCGATCATTATAAGGACCACGGTCATGACACAACAGAATGCCACCTTGTCAAGACTTATATTGAAAGATGTTCAAGAGAAGGTATCCTTCGAGATTGTGTAGCCAGGACAAGGGGATGGGATGATTCCCCAAAGAGGAAAAGAGAATGCCGATCTTGGAAGCCGTACAAACAAAGATCCAACCAGGATGGACGAGGCCAACAGGGGTCAAGAAAGAACCAAGGTAACCAGGATGGTCGAGGGGAAAGAAGCCAAGGTGGTGCTCACCGTGTAATCAACTTCATCAATGGATTTATGAGTGAAAAGTTCTCAAACACGGTTATCAAGGCCGAGTCCCGATGCATCCCTCCCGGTAAGCCTCGGCTGAAGAGGCTCTGACCCGATGAAACCATAACCTTCTTGAATGCAGATCTCGTTCCTAATCAGACCCTACATGCAGATTCCATGGTCATTTATGCAAGACTCCTATGTAAAAAGGGTGTTCGTGGATGATAGCAGTGGGGTGGAAGTCATGTTTGCCAATATTTTTTACCAGTTACAATAGGAGCGTCACAGCTTAAAAAGAACTGTTTCACCCCTGTCAGGCTTCACGGGAAAGATAGTACTCCCTTTAGGGGTAATAACCCTGCCCGTTTGAGTTGTGGATGGTAATCGAGAAGTAATAATTAAATGCATATTTGCTATTATCGATGCCATTTCTCACCACAATGTGATTTTGGGGAAAACAGTGGATGTGCCAAGATCGACCCACTTGCAATTAGTGGATATCTCGATAAGGTGTTTTATAAAACCTATTTCTTAGAGTGTAGATGTATTCAGACTTCCCTCTATTATTTTTAACGCCCTTGCTTCTGGACACGTAGTAAAGGGACCGAAAAAGTTCATACAAGGGAAGAACTTCGAGCTTCTGACATTGAGTCATGAAGGCCAGCATTAGGGTAGAGTTAAATTTGGTTGACCATGTGCTCCTTGAGAAGCTAGGAGAAAAGATGAGGGAACGGAAAACACAACCCAAATCTCATATGTCGCTCATGGATTGCACACCTCCCTACTCAAGGGCTGCCGAGAGTCTCATCATCTCGAAGAGACCCAGTCTGATATTCGAGAGGATGCTCACATGAGCCGGGATATTGGCAAGCAACTTAGTGATCTCATCGAGAACTCGATAGGGAGTCTCGATGGATAGCTCAAGAGTCTCCTAGTAGAATGACCTTTCTTCATCGTCTTGCTTAAGGCATATCCTTGGGGACCCTCTCTTAACGAGACCCATTTCTGATGGATACCTGTACGTGTTGGATGACGAAAAACTAAAAGCCACCTGATAGACCCATCCCTCAAACTAGTGGTGGTCCCAGTAGGATCTGATCCAGCAGCAGAAGTTGGGACCACGTCGGAGTCTTAGAAGTGAGGATAGGAAGAATCAGCTCCCTCGACAGTGGCAAACTCAGGAACAATAGGGAAATAGGTCAGAATTCCCCCCCTTTCCCCAGAAGGTGTTCGCAACATGCTTTGAAGACATATAAAAGAGGAAAGTACGAGGAAGATGAACTTACTCTTAGTCTTCTTGGTGGTTGGTGTTGACTTTGAGAAAGGAAAATGCAGAGAAAAGCTTGGGGGAGAAAAAAGTGCTATGGAATACACCTTAGAGAAGAGATGGTGGAAAGAAAATAATCTGCCCAATAAGCGGTGTTTATATAGGGAGAAAAGAGGGTAATGATTACCTAGGGCGCGGAGAAAGAAATAAGGGGCTGGAGGCACGTGTGGGAAGTGATATTGCATGAGGGAATATTTCCCTCATTTAATGTGATTAGATGCCCGCGTGATCCCTCAAATTTAATGCAACTCCGCTCGTGAAAGAAAATGTGGCATGCCCCAAATGCCTTCTTCACTTCCACAGGTGATGTTCTTTGCCTCAATCTACCGAGGCTTCCCACTCTTTCTAGAAGAAAGGCGAAGGCCACCACTGCTACTAGACCCTCAGCCAAAGCTCGAGGGCTTGGGAAACCAACCAAACGGTCAAAGTTCGAGGGCTTATGGGCGCGCCCTTTGCCTTTTGGGGGGGGCTTATTGATAATGCACTATTAATACATGCCCAAAAATTCTACTACCCCATGGGTAATCAACCGACCCAATGTGTATTATCCTTAGGCAATACATGTTGGGCCAGCCCATCATGAAGGAAACCCTAGTAGTTGCTCCACAAGAAAATAAAACTTCAGCCTTACCTAACTCTACCTAGAGAGGGCCGACATATATAAACAAGACACAGGTAAACTATTCAG
Source organism: Rubia occidens (assembly GCA_032360425.1). NCBI lineage: Eukaryota > Viridiplantae > Streptophyta > Magnoliopsida > Gentianales > Rubiaceae > Rubia > Rubia occidens. Next base: position 3,189 of record JAUOBV010383933.1, on the reverse strand, counting down.
CAAACTCTCATTCACTATTCACTACTCTCTAAGAAAGAACCTAACTTTAACAATGGAGAGTCTATCTCCCGGAAAACTCTGGGGTTCTTTCTTACAGATTCCAATCAATGGACTCACAACTTATCCTAGGCGATTCCGAGACACATCAAATAGCTTTTAAATTAGGTTATAAGCCTTTTTTTTGCTAAACCAAGAGATAAATTTTTTATTTTTTTGGAATGATGATTTCAGAGCTTCGGTCATAGATATTCATGATCAATTTATAATGAATGAAATTTACCATTGCTCTATTTCCACTTCCTGAAATACAACACTTGTGAATGCTAGGCACACCACATTATCTAGAGCACATTTATGGACTGACTTGGGTTATATATATGCACTAATGCTACCATGTTACTAGGAGATTTTGATTCCATAAGGGATTCATTTGAATATATAGGTTAATCAACACCTAATCTTAACTCAATGTTGGATTTTTATGAGTTTATAGATAATAATGCATTAATTGAAGACTAAATTATTTTTTCGGTCCCAACATACCATATTTTACTATATTTTGGTCCCCGAGAGCAAACCCTGTTTGTTTAGTACCCTACATATTTAAAGTGAAATTTTCGATCCCCAAAACCAGATTTTGGGTGGTTTTCATCTTTTGGTCCCCAAGAAATATTTTCTTTTTTTATGGTTAGGGGTATTTTTGTAATTTCACTTATTAAAATAACAAAAATTGAAAAGAAAATAGCAGAAATAGAAAAATCCATCCACCGCCCCCTTCTCCATCCGCTGCCGCCCCCTTCTTCGGCCGGATTTTCCTCGCTGCATCCCCCTTCACCGGTTCGCAGCATCCTCATCGTCCTCTCATCGCCATCCAAATTTTACTCGCAGCCGCCCTCTTCACCGGTTCTAGGGTTCGCCGCATCATGATGATAGGGTTATTAAGAAATGATACTGGATCGGGAATCATCGTGGAGCTAGAAAGGGATAGCTAGATTGGGGTTCGCCGGCGGCTAGAGTTTGTTAGATGGCATCGATCAGACGAGGTCAGCAGCGGTGGTGGTGGCGGAGCGAGGTGATGGACGCATGTGATGGGCGCTTGTAATGCACGCACCAAATGGAAGAAGAAGACGCGTGTAACTTACGTGCGGCCTGAGGCGGCAGCTTTTAACGGTGAGGGGATGAGGTTTAATTTTTTGCTAATTTTTAATAAGTGAAATTACAAAAATACCCCTAACCATATAAAAAGATTATATTTCTTGGGGACCAAAAGATGAAAACCACCCAAAATCTGGTTTTGGGACCAAAAATTTCACTTTGAATATGTCGGGTACTAAACAAACGTGATTTTGATTTCGGGGACCAAAAGATGGTAAAAATGGTATGTTGGAGACCAAAAAAGCAATTTAGTCTTAATTGAACTACCAACATCATGAAATAACTTTACATGGACTGGAGTGAGAAATAGGAGAAATATTTGGGAAAGATTGGATAGGGGTCTAGCAATAGAGGATTTCATAAATTTGTATCCAACAGATGTATTCAGGTTAAATCCAGATGGCCATCTGACCATTCCCTACTTTTTGTTAAACTTGACCACAGACCATTAGTTCAGGAGCCAAATCTTTTAGGTTCAAAAATTGTTGGATAACACATCCAATTTTTTTAAACAGTTGAAGATAGCTGGATTGAAGAGGTTTATGCTTTTGGCATGTTAATTCTTAATTAAATTAAGAAGACTAAAATTCAAGCTGAAAGAATGGAAGAAATCAACATTTGGTAATGTGCATTATAATGTTAAATTAGTTGAGTAAAAATTATTTCAAAAAGAACAAGAACACCCGACTCTTAATTATTAGAACTGCATTTCATTTAGTTTAGGTAGAATTGACATTAGCTCTGACTAGGGGGGAAATTTGGAAACAAAAATTCTAGGTGAAATGGTTAAAAGAAGTGACTCTAACACCAAGTTTTTCCATACCTCGGTTAAAGCAAAACACTTAAAACAAAAAATTGTAGCAATAAAAAAAATCAGATAATGAGTGGCTTACTGATCCCGAACATATTAGAAATGAGGCAGTTGATTTTTTCTCTAGTCTATCTGATGAAAATTTGGATGTTGATGAGAGCTTTAAGACAGATATGTTACTTCATATTCCAAGATTGGTGGATGATCAAATAAATCAGATGCTAAGGCAACCAGTGCAAGCTTCTGAACTCAAAAGCATTGTGTTTCAAATGGACAAAGAATCTGCATCAGGTCCAAATGGCTATACAGGTATATCTTACACTCATTGTTGGGATATTTTAGTTCATGATCTATTAGAAGTTGTCAATGATTTTCTAAATGGAACCCCTTATTCCAAGAGCTATAGTAGCTTCTTTTATTACCTTAATCCCTAAAAGACAACTAACTCAAATTTTTCTGATTTTAGGCCAGTTAGCGTGACCAGTTTTTTAAACAAATTTGTTTTCAAGAGTTTACATAGAAAGGTTAAAGCCCACAATGCCATCACTTATCTCTCCTGAACAACCACCTTTTGTTTAAGGTAGACAATTAGCATACAGTGTTCTTCTCATGCATGAATTAGCTGGTTTTTTAAATAATAAAAATGGGGATTTTAATTTTTTTTTCTTCGAATTGAACATGATGGAAGCATTTTATAGGGTTTCATGGGAATTTGTAAGAAAATTACTTTAAAATTAGGTTTTCATAAAGATGTGGTAAATAACATTATGGACAATATTCTAGCAACTCACTTTTTAGTTCTTGTCAATGAAAAACCTTATGGCTTTTTTTAAACTTCAAGGGAAATTAAACAAAGATATCCATTATCTCCATTTTTGTTTATTTTACTCACTGAATCTTTTACAAAAAACTTGAACAATGTGTTTGAGAATTCAAGAATTAACTATTATAAGTTGCCACACACCGGCACTTTTTTTATAGTTAAAACCGTCATAGACGGGGTTTGGAGGGTATCCTTCCCTTTCCATTAAGCTCATATGTTGACAAATTTTGGCCATTGTTGCCCGAAGGCTTACATCAAGTTGCCAGGAGGCTTACATCAATTGCCCGAAGGCTTACAATTTGTAAGATTACAGAGATATTTCTAAAGATATTTCTAGACTAAAACCATCTCTGTATCTATATGCCGGTAACAACATATCTAAAAACTAATCTAAAAATAA
>JAUOBV010383823.1:0-10607 GCA_032360425.1 Rubia occidens | reverse complement strand
ATCGTATAATATGGACATATCAAACCTCCCCACACTTGAACCTTACTCGTCCTCGAGTAAGAAAAGATTCAAGAACATAAAGAAGTTCAAATGTCCCCATCTTAATTCTAATATTCTCCCAATCGAATCCTTACAAAATTCTCAATATCATAATTCCCAAAAGTTTATATCACACAAAACCGTTATTCCTAAATCTACCCAAATATACCACCTATCAATTCCCTAATTCCAATAGACGCATTTCCTAATCCCAACTTGCTAATCCAAAATATGTCAAATGGTATCAAGTGAGGTTAAAAATATGTCAAATGTTCAAGTACGAACATAAATTTATACCAATATATCAACCCAAAAACGAAGCATATCAAGAATTGAGAATTTCATACCTTGCTTCATTTTCCCTACTAAATTACCAAATCCCAAGATGTATCATAATGTTAGACTAACTAATCATCCAAATGTCCACCGCAACCTTATGACTCTAACAACATGAAATGACTAGATATTTAACCAAAGTTTCTTTTTCTCTCTTTCTCTCATTTTTCCTAGGAGCCATTTCAGATTTTCATCCTAGCCACACATCATGTTTATTTTGGCTCACATCTCACCCACACATTTAGCCTCTAATTTTTTCCGTGGCTGCCCTTTTTGGTTTTTGGCCTATCTGGGCCCTCAGTTTTACCTAAATTTCTTTCTCGGGTTTTCAACTTAGTGGGTTTTCTTTTCTTTTTATTCTTTTTCATTTTTATTTTTTCCATTTTTTCCGTGTTCTTGCAAAAAAATAGCTAAAAAACTTCTGTATGTCAAAGCTACTAAAGCATCCGAATGCAACAAAACAACCCGTCCTTAACAAAAAAATCCCAAAATATAAAAAATTATCTAAATATAAATCATCCCAAAAAGAAACAGTGAATGATAAATCCCCTTCCCACACTGGAACACTACATTGCCCCCAATGTATCCAAAACAGGGCCAAACATAGTGCATATAAAAGTGGGGGGTATGAAAAAAAAATGCTCACAATCACTGTTGTGAGGACGAACCACCATCTCTGAAGTAGCGTTGTCTGAACTGGGTCATTCAGTCCTCGTTTTGGCATCGCCGCTCCCTGTGCATCTCTGCTCCTGGATCTGGTCCCAGAGTTCCCATGTGCGTCTGAATCCTGGATGAAAGAAGGTCAATCTCCTCATCCATATTTATAAGGCTCTGCAAGACAAACATGGTGAATTCAAATACCATGCCTTCTAGTCCGGAGTAGAAATTTAGGGGCGGCTGCTGAAACTGGCCTTGGGCATAGTTCTTCTGCATCAGGTCAGGTTGCTGCGGCTGTGGTGAGATAAATGCGGTGCATTCTATGGTAGAGCCCGACTATAAGGCAGAGCACCCTCATCAGTCTAGACCGGGAGGTTGTTAAGCTCCCTCAGAAAGTCCTACCAGCACTCAACATCTGGCTCTATCGCTAAATCAACTACCAGGGTGTCTGTCTCCAGCTTCGTACGGTGATGCTGTGGTAGTTTCATGAAAGTAACACCACTGGCCCCCATATAAACAATGGAATGCCACTTTATTGGTCGTGGCTCTGAGGAGGTGAAAGTTAGCCATCCGTGCCAATGTAATACGGTAAGAATCATCCCTACCCAGTCGCCAAAGCCTCAAAGGGGTAGCGATGCCCAGCTGCTCTGCATGGAGAGTGACCATACTCCCTACTGATATCTTACCCTTTTCCTTCTTTGCCTCGTCAATAACCTTCACGACCCATAAATCATCCCAACCTTCGAATCCGGTCCCCTCGCTAGTCTACTCCCACAAATAGCAAATTTCCTCATTCGGAACATTCTTTGCTTTAGCACAACATAACAGAGTGGTGGAGAGAAGGTGATGTACATACCGAAGAGAGGGGTGGATGATCACACTGTTCTTGTCTCTCACATTGCACACCTTCTTGGTGATGGTGTGTCAGAACATAAAACTCTCCTCAATGGTGGGAGGATGGGCCTCTGGATCAAATCTCGCCCGGGTCTCAGCTCCATCCCAACCGAATGCCTCCTCAATCTCTGAGAGACTTATCTCAATAGATCTATCGTTCAAGGGAAATTAGATGTACTTCTCCTAGGTATGCCATCTCTCTCAGTATATGCCTTCAACGTGGATAGGAACTCCAAAGTGTACCTCAGATAAGTGGGAGAACCTCTCGACAAGAATCCTCCTATGCCTCATTTATCAAGGAGTTATAAAATAGGCTCCTTCAGGTGAAGTGTCTCCAATGCGCTCTTATCCGCAAAACATGTCTCCTGGATCTTTCTCGAAGTCAATATGTCTCATCGGTCGACATAGGCACTGGTGATCTGGTGCAACCCCATAAATCTATCAGGAGCAGGTGGTGCTGTCTCAGTCACCGGTGGAGGAGGTTGAGGTGGGGCAGAAGGACCCCCCCTCGAAGGAACTCTTTGTCTCATTTTTGGGGCCATGACTATTCAAAAAGCAAACTCCGTTAGACGCACAAGGATATAGTGACAAAAATTACGTAATCATCCCCAAGGTAGTATGCACATCTGGATAGATATCGAAACATCAATGTAGAAATTAGCCAGCACTTTGAAAGTGATGTATTGAATGCACTACTATTAACAAAAAGCACTATAATGATGCAAGAATACCCTTATGCCCATACATGTAATATTCAATTCCTAAGTTTTGTTGAATATATTCTGCCATAATCATATCCTATTTCAACAATTTAGGCCAAGCAGCATAATATTCAACAATTCGAGATCACACGCAGCTAACAATATATAATGTGCACATCTATATCCCCAATTTAGAGCAGCATATATCTAATATGAAATTACCTAGAAACACAAATATAGGCAATTAGATAATTATCAAAATGTCAACTAAATCCAAAATATTTTCCCAAAAGGACACAACCAAAACTTAAACATATTCACAATATTGACCACAACAACAACATAGCCATACCAAAACTAAAGTAGAAAAATCATTCTAATCATTCCGTCCACCGATACCAAAACTACACAACTAAAATAAAGTTCCACTATTGTTCTCACCAAATCCACACATAACATTCCATCCACAAAACAAGAAATCCAAAAATCAACATATTCAAAAATAATAATTTCACCAATTTAACCAATTTCATAATTTAAGACCAAGAAGTGGAAGAATGTACCAATTAGTTGCCTATGGTGATGAATTAACTGAGCCCACGAGAATGGTCAACTCTAACCACCCGCAAATATGAAATTCCCAAATGCTGGGGTTTTGAGTTCACAATTTTTTTGGTGGAAGTTTAGGTGAAATGGATGCAAATTCGTGAAAGGATAGTGAGTGGAAGGATCCTGTTTGGTTAAAATGGTCAATTTTGTCCGGTGGTGGCAGAGGGGTGGTGGCGGACAGTAGAGGCGGCGGTGAGGGAGAAAAAACTGTGAAAGATACAGAATATGAGGTTATGCTCAATTATTTTTATAAGTGTAGTGTTGCGACTCACAATGACACTTTCACGAGTCATGATGGGTAGGTCAACAGGCTTTGGAAAGTCAAACCGACGTTGCAATCCCGATAGACATGTCGCGAGTCGCAACAATTAGCTCCTGGGACTTGGCATTTCTCCAAAGTTATTCTGATTTTTATCTCTATAGTGACAAGTTTGCCGCGAGTCGCAATGTATATGTCATGATTCGCGATGAAATGGAACTGGAATTTCACATTTCCAAAAAGATTTCTGATGTTGGTCGCTATCGCAATGGCAATATCGCGACCAAAATGGATTGAAAGTTGGAAATTTCACAAATTCTCCTTGATTTTCATCGCACTCGTGACAAAGCTGTCACGATTCGTGAGGATATGTCACGACTCATGACACCTCCTTCGGGACTCGTGAATTTTTGGACCTGGGAGTTCACATTTTAGAAACTTGTCATGATTCTCGTGAGCGCAAAAGTGTTGTTGCTAATCGCAAACAAATGAAGCTGGGAGCTGTAAAAAATCCCCTGTTCATCGTGACTCACGGTGTAGCAGTCGCAATTCATAACAGACGGGGTCTCCCACACTTATAAAAAAAATTCAGGAGTTACCAACTTCCAAGACTTTCTTTTCTTCTCATTTCCTTCACACATTTTTCCATCTAGTGCAATGCACTTCAGTTGGCTACATAATCATGTCAAAACACAACCATGAAAACAAAAAGGGAAATTAATGGCACTAATTATAAAAACTTAAATTGAAACAACATCAACAAAGAGTTATACATGACAATCTGGATGATCAAAAACAAATTTATTTAGTATCGTCGGCACAACTTACCTCTTTCTTGGGGTTTACTCACAAACCGGATCAACAGGATCAACATCTTCTCCTTTTTTGGCACAAAAATTTAATGGTAAAGTTTCAAACGTTGTCCATTTATCTTTAAGGAGTTGGACTTAGCTCGATCTAAGATTTCCACAGCACCATGAGGATAAACTTTCACCACTTCAAAAGGAAAAAATCCACCGCGATCTCAATTTACCCGGGATTGAAATAGGGAGACCTTTTGACCTACGTCAAACTCCTTCCCATTGATCATCTTATCATTCAAAGTCTTTGTGTTTTCCTTGTAGGTCTAGGCGTTCTCATGGGACTCTCTTCTTATCTCCCCCAATTCTTGCAATTGCAGCTTCCTATGCAAACGGCCTCATCTATATCAAGGTTGAATTTCTAGACTGCCCAATAAGCTTTGTACTCAATTTTCACCGGCAAATGACATGGATTTCCAAAGATCAATCGGTATGGTGACATACCAATCGGTGTCTTATACGCCATCCTATCTACCCACAAGGCATCATTCAACCTAGAACTCCAATCCTTCCGTTTAGGGTTAACCATTTTTAAAAAATGAACTTGATTTCCCTATTGGAAATTTGTCTTGGCCATTGGTTTGTGGGTGATAGGAAGTGGATACACTGTGTGTGAAACCATACTTCTTCAAAAGTACCTCAATTGTCTGATTGCAAAAATGGGTGCCACGGTCAGTAATCAAGGCTTGAGGGACCCCAAACCTAGAGAAAATATTATCTTTCAAGAAATCTGCAATCAATTTAGAATCATCCGTCCTAGTGGGTTTTGCTTCAACCCACTTTGACACATAATGAACGACAAGAAGAATATATGTAAAGCCAAAATATTTTGGGAAAAGTTCCATTAAGTCAATGCCCCAAACATAAAAAAATTCACAATACAGCATTGGATTTTGAGGCATCTCATTCATAGAGGAAATATTTCCTACTCTCTGACATTCATCACAAGCTTTGAAAAAAAAAGTATGAATGTTTATTCAACGTAGGCCAATAAAAACCACTTTCTAGGACTTTTATAGCGGTCCTCTTTGCTCTAAAATAACCGCCACACATACGAATGACAAATTTTTTTTTGAATACACTTCATTATTGGGGATACATATCTAAAGACTTGATCAACACAATGTTTCCACAAAAAGGGTTCATCCCACACATAATACTTAGCATCACTTTTCATCTTATCTTTTTGAGCCTCAGCATACCACGGCTGGAGGTTCCCGATTGCAAACAATTATTTATCGAGGAACTCCTCTCGTACATGATCTGTCATTGGTGACATTACCTCAAATTTTTGGCATGGAACCAACTGGCTCAAATGATCGGCTACATGATTCTCCCCACCCTCTTGTCTTAGACTTTCAAGTCAAACTCGCTCAAAAGAAAAATCCATCGAATCAATCTTGGCTTGGCCTCTTTCTTCGTCATCAAGTGACGAAGCGATGGATGGTTAGTGTACACAATAACTTTGGCACCGGGCAAATAATATAAAAACTTTTCTAAACAAAATACCATTGTGCGAATTCTTTTCGTGGTGGAATAGTTCCTTTGGGCCTCATTGAGATTCATGGATGCATAGTAAATGATGTGAGGCATTCTCCTCACTCTTTGACCAAGCACCGCTCCGACGGCATAATCACTTACATCGCACATGATCTCAGAAGGCATGGACTAATCTGGGGGTTGAATAATAGGGGCCGAGACTAACATTTCCTTCAGTAAATTGAAAACCCCTTTACAACCCTCATCCACCATGAATTCCACTTCCTTTTACAATTACTTGCACAAAGGAAATGAAATATTGGAAAAATCTTTGATGAAACGATGGTAGAATCCAGCATGGCCAAGAAAAGAACACACTTCGCGCACATTAGTAGAATAAGGAAAAGTTTGAATTGTGTCTATCTTTCCTTTCTCTACCTCAATACCCTTAGAGGAGACAGTGTGGCCGAAAACAATGCCTGGTTCTACCATAAAATGAAATTTCTCAGAATTTAACACAAGATTCATATCTATGCAATGCTTAATTACTTGAGCTAAATTTGCTAAAAAATTGTCAAAAGAATAACCATGAAATGTGAAATCATCCTTGAATACTTCAACAAAATTTTCAACAAATTCTGAGAAAATGCTTACCATACAACTTTGGAAAGTGGCGGGGGCATTACATAGCCTAAAAGGCGTACGCCAGTAAGCAAACCTACCAAAGGAGCCCGTGAATGTCATCTTCTCTTGGTCTTCCGGGGCAATGACCACTTGAAAATAATGTGAGTACCCATCCAAAAAGTAATAATACGGGTGACTTGCAAGACACTTGAGCACTTGATCAATGAAAGGTAATGAGAAGTGATCATTCCGGGTTACCACATTTAGCCTCGGTAGTCAATGCAAATGGGCCTTCCATTTTGGACGTGAGTGGGCACCATTTAAACCTTGTCATTCTCAACCACCGTTACCCAACTCTTCTTTTAGTACCACTTGTGTTGGGCTCACCCATTTGCTATCCAAAATTGGATAAATCATCCCAACTTGAAGCAATTTGAGGACCTCTTCCTTTACCACCTCCATCATAGGTGGATTCAAACGACGCTGAGGTTGTCGCACGGGTTTTGCATAATCTTCCAACAAGATGCAGTGCATACAAGTTGATATGCTTATGCCTTTGATGTCGGCAGTGGTCCATCCATTTGCTTCCTTGTTTTCCCACAAAACCACCATCAGCTTTTCCTCTTGCTCTTGGGTGCGTTTACTCGAAATGATGACCGGGAGTGTTTCCCATTCCCCAAGAAATGCATACTTGAGGTCACTTGGCAAAGGTTTAAGCTTAATCACCGGGGCTTTCACCATTGATGGAAATATTTCTGTTTTCTTGGATTCTTCTAAGGGTAGGGGAGGAGAGTTCGAATTCATCTTTTGAACCTTATTCTAGTCCTCAAAGGTTTCCTTCAAGTTAGTGCTCATAGAATATACATTTTATGCATCTTGACTATCACATTCTAGAGCAACTAACAAGAAATCATCACCAGTTAAATCAAAAATATCTTGCACAACATCATCTACAACATTTAAAGCATGGCAGTAATATTGTTCATTAGGATACTGCATAGATTCATATATTTTAAAATCTACTTTAATCCCATCGAATTCCATGGTGAGGGTACCATTATGCACATCAATCATTGTCCTAGAGGTTTTAAAAAATGGTCTCCCCAACAAAATTGGAGCGCATGTTTATCATGCTCCATATTAAGGACATAGAAATCCGTGGGGAATATTAAGGAATCCACCTTAACCAATGCATCCTCGACAATACCCTTAACACATGCACTGGAATGATTGGCTAATTGGATAACCACCCCGGTTTTATGCAAAGTATCCAAATTTAGGCTTTCGTACAAAGAGTAAGGAACCACATTTATGGATGAACCTGGATCAAGCATATTTTTTTCAAAGTGTGTGTTCCCTATCATGCGAGGGATGGTGAATACTGGGATTGCTACATTTGGGAGGTAACTCCTTTTGACATAAAGCGGAGACATGCTCATTTTCCATTTTCTTTAGCTTATTTTTGGATCTTTGATTTATATTCACAACACATAACTCCTTAAGAAATTTAGCATAAATACGATTTTTTTTAATGGCATTCAAAAGGGGGAACATTTACCTCACATCTACGAAAGGCTTCGTAAATGTCCTTGTTATCTTCTTTCCTCCGCTTTTCCTTCAAAGCCTCAAGAAATGGTGGTTCCAGTACATATGGAGGGATCTCCACCATATTTTCCTTCTTGTGAGGAGGGGATGACGGCTTTGGAATGGATGTTCATTCGTCAATGGTGATCTCCTCTTTCCCTTCCTCACATTATCATTTGACACTTTCTCGACCTCTTCCTCCACTTTATTCTCAAAAAATTCGACCACAACGGGCTCATTTTCAACGATTTCATCCTCTCATGAAGTGCCAACCTCCTTACCACTTCTCAAATTGATAGCATTTGCATTTTTTTGGGGGTTAATCTCCGGTTGAGAAGGAAGTTTCCCCGAATCTCTTGCCTCCATTTGATTCATGATTTGAGGTATTTGGATCACTTGAGCCTCTAGATTCTTGATGCTAGAGTCGATATTTTCTTGGTGTTTCTCGTCCTTGTCCGAACTTATGGTCAACCTCCCAATGGCTTGCATGATTTCCTCCTTTGACGTCCCGAACTTTCAACTTGATTGTGGGGGCTTATCACCAAGCCATTGTTATTGAAGTTGTGGTGGTAGATATTGTTGTTGAGGAAGGTGATAAGGTTAAAAATTTTGACCCCCTTGTGCATTCCTATATCGGAGATTTTGGTGGATTTGGTTAGCTGCATTATAAGGCCAGTTTTGGTAGCCTCCATTTCCTTGGTATCTTTGATTTCCTTGATCTTGGTATCCATAGCCTTTTTTATATCCCATGACACTCACTTCTTCCACGTAGTCGTCTTCCAAAGTAGGACATGAATCCATAGGGTGTGGAAAAGAGCAAATCTTACAAGATTTTACATTAGGTTTAGCTCCAGATTGAGTCATCAAAGTTTTTACCATACAATTGAGGGTTGAGACTTGGTCTTCAAGCTTTCCATGGTTAGAAGAAGCACTTTCATTGTTGGGGTTTTATCTCTTCAAATAGGCTCTCAAGCTATAATTTCTCGACTCTTCGGCTAGCTTCTCGTAGAGCTCCATAGTCTCACTCAAGGACTTGTTCCCAAGAGATCCATTACAAGCTCCCCTAACTAGCCTTTGATCTTGATCAAGAAGACCATTATAGAAATAATAGACCTAATCTCCATCCAAGTAGCCATGATATGGACAACTAGAGAGAAGTTTGAACCTCTCCCAATAGTCATAAAATGACTCCTCATGCCATTGGATTATATTGCTAATATCTTTCTTCAAGATGGAAGATTTTTAATCCGGGAAGTATTTTGAGAGAAACTTCCTCTTCAATTCAACCAATAGGTGATGATCCCGGATGAAAGATAATAGAGCCAATCCCTTGAGGCGTCTTGCAATGAAAATGGGAAAGCCTTCAGCATGTAAAGCTCCTAATTTACCCCTTCGGGAAGCATCCCACTACAAACCATATGAAAGTCGAGAAGGTGTTTGTTGGGATCTTCCCCTTGCCTACCAAGAAAGGATGGTAGCAAGTGTATCAATCTGGACTTTAACTCAAAATGCCCATTAGCTCCAACTGCCGGATATGTGATGCACATTGGTTGTTGCTCTAGATCGGGAGCCATAACCTTCCTCAATGGGATTTTCCTCAAGGGGATGAATGTGAGGGTGTTGAGGTCCTCCTCTGATGATCCATAAAGGTAGAAGGTTCCGCAAAATGGTCACTAGGAGAGGTGTTATTAACACTTTCCAAAGAAAGCCTCCTAGCCCATTTCAAATTCAATTCTAACACGGGGTCATAGTGTAGGGGTTATTGTGAAGAGGATTGAGTATGAACCATACACTAAGAACTCAAACAATACGTCTCCGAGCCAAACAAAGATCAAATAACAACCAAATAAAAGTAAACTAACAAATATTCACAACAAGCACATTTCTACACATAATACGCTCAAACACTTAAAAATATAGTGGTGCCAAAATTTAGGAGGTCATTGATGCACCTCTCAAATATACAATTTATATAAGCCTTAAATGCTTACTAAATACAATTAAGTAGATGGTGGCAAGTAGGGGTCGTCTTCAGAGAAGAGGGATGTTCCTAAGAATTTACACATATAAGGGTTGATATAAGCCTAGATGTATATATACAAAGATATATAATAACAAGTAAAGAGGGGGAGGGGGTTTGGGTTGGTTTCCTGGGTTATGAAAGTAGTAAAGACAACAAAACTAGCAAGGTTAAGTAACTATGCTAATCATGTAACAACCTAATAAAAAAAGGTAAAAACTAAAAATGACAAAGCCTTGGGGGCAATGGATATCCGCTTCCGTACCTCTAATCTATCATTGAATCCATGACCTATTTACTACTTTAACTACTTATTATGAATATAAACCTTCTATCCTTGTTTGATAGTAGTTGGGAGGTCATCGCCGTACCTCTCAAAGATATAATTTATAAGCCCTTTTGCCTACTAACTACAACTAAGTCGCTAGTGGCAAGTCGGGGTCGTCCACAGAGAAGAGTGATATTTCCAAGCGTCTAAACATGCAATGGTGAATATAAGCCTAGATATATATACACATAGATATACATAGATATAAAAGCAAGTA
>JAUOBV010383604.1:0-10609 GCA_032360425.1 Rubia occidens | reverse complement strand
CTGGATTGAAATTGTGACAAAAGTCGAATCCCAAAATCTCAAAAAAAAAAAAAAGAAACCCTGGGAAACAATCATAGCCCTATGATGCTCAACAGTGCCATCTGAACGATATTCCAGTCGATAAACCCATTTGGAGCCAAAAATGTTGACATCCGATGAGCGTGGAACCAAATCCCATGTGCGCTGTCCACGAAGAGTTGCTATCTCATCATCCATAGCAGAAACCCAAGACGGATCCTGAAGAGCAATGCGATAATCTGTGGGCTCAAACTAAGCAAGTAAGGCAGTAGTAATACCATTAGCAACGATATCAAAGTAATATTTTCACTGAATAGCCTCAGTCCCCGATCGAGTAACCATCCGATGAGTGCGAAGCAGAGGTGGAGAGATCGGAGGAGCAATCACGGCCGACAAAGTAACCAGAAAAAAGGTTCGATGAGGTGGCTAAGGAACCGAGTAGGTTGGTCAGCAAACCAGGTGAGTTTGATGGCGAGATGGGCGGAGCAGGATTCTTCAGAGTGGCCACTGGAGAGTCTGAAGCGAAAGAGTAGGCAGAAAATAGTGTGCCGTAGTCGGCGAGAACGATATCATCGATAGCTAGTAGAGCTGGCAACAGAAGTGACAAGCCGAGCAGGAGGAGATGCCACCGTGGACGAAGCAGGAATATCAGCTCATGAATTAGCGGGATTAAAAAAGGTAGATACGTCCAAAGAGAACATAGATGCTGAAGTAGAACCATTGGCATAAGATAAGTGCCATGAAATCGAGCATGTCTGGTGAGATATATCTTTCTAGACGTAAGATTCAAACATTAATATCCCTTGTACTGGGAGCCGTACCTAATAAAAATATAGGGCAAATTGCAAGGAACGATTTTGTGAGCTGCATATGGACGAAATACATGGAAGTTCGTGTATATGGGAACCTGACCATTAATAACAGCATGTGGTGATCGTCCGCCAAGAACAAGACTGGGCAGCCGATTTATAGTATAAGTAATTGTAGCAAAGGCGTGAGGCTAGCAGGAGAGAGGAACACAAGAGTTTTATAACATAGATAAGCCTATCTTATGAGGCGGTGCTTGCACTTATCCCGACCGTTCTGCTCATGAGTGTAAGGGTAAGAAATCTAATGGTGAATGTCCTTTGTCTGGAAGTGAGAGCGCAAGTGACCATTTACAAATTCAGTTTCTCCATCACTCTGAAACACCTCAATGGTGGAAGAAAACTAATTCTCCACGAAACCCTCAATTGGTGATAAACATCCCAACAATAATATTTGCGGCGCAATGGAAAGAACCACGAGAGTCAGGAATGATCATCAAGGAAAATAACATTGTAGGAGAAACCATCAGCAGATAAAATAGGAGAAGACCCCCATAAATTACAATGAACCAGATCAAGTACCCTAGCAGCATGCTTATCATTTTTATGATATTATAAACATTTTCTTTTAGCCTTTTCATACGTATCACAAAAGGGTAGGCTTAGGCAAAACCAATGAGTCAGATAAGGATCTAGAAGCACACAAACTAGAAAATTATGAAATGCGGAACTTGACCAAGTCTAGCATGCTAGGTTTCAAAAGATGCACGCGACTTACTTGATTCTACAGTAGACAATAAAGCAGATGCACTATAGTCTAAAACATAAAGTTCATTTTAATTATGACCATGACCCAAGGTTTCCTTAGTGATTATGCCGAACAAGAAATGAGCGATCATCAAAGCAGGAAACAGAGTTTAAATCCCAAGTTAATTTGCTATTCAAAAGAAAATGTTTAGTGATATCAGAAATAATAAGCACATCATAAAGAGATATATATTTAGAAATCCGATAATCGCCAACATGAGTAATAAGGAGTTGAGAACCATTACTAACAATGATGCAGTCACGACCATGATAAATGGTCAAATTATCAAAAACAGATGCAAAGGATGCCATGTATTTTGTGGCTCCAGAATCTAAAATCCATTGAGTATGATGTTGCCTTTGATTCAGTGGAAATCAGCCGCCAAAATGAGCCATCACACAAAAATAACACAATAAAACCAGCAGTGAATAAATTGAGGCGACTACACGCGCGCTTATGGAGCATGCACATTTGTATAACACGTGCGAGTGGAAAGTACACGCCTAATGGGTTGTACGCGTGATTGGTTCACGCTCCAAAAGTTCTCGCACGTCTAAAATATGTGTCTTCCAAGGTTTGGCCGCTATGTCTACAAACTGTTACCAGTGACTTTTTTAATTGTGCTTCGCCTCGAAAGGAGAAGAATAACAACCGTGAGAGATCCGAGAAGTCAGGGAGAGAGGCTCCATAGAATACTTGAGAGAGAAAACACGCTTCTTAACCCAACGTGTAGATCGAAAGCTGTTTCTGAACTGAATTTCTACTGGAAAACCAACTGTCGAGGTCGTTGCTGACGAAGAAAAATACTGTAACCTGAGAATGATGACGCCGGAGAAAAGGCATCGCTGGACTGGACGGTGCCGCAAAGAGGATGCTGGACTGAAGGGCTACCGCGAAGAAATGATGTTGCCAGAAATGTAGTCAATCGGGAACAGATAAGAAATTTTCCCGGAGTACGCCCGCATTTGAGAAGTTTGCACAGCAATAAAGAGTGGGAAAAATTAATAGAGGGAAAGAGGGTGGTGATCGGCGCCGAACAAAGGAGAAGAGAGGGCGACAACCGAAAAAGAAAAGAAATATTATTGTTTAGGATTTAGGATCTAAACTTGCTCTGATACCATGAGAGAATAATTTTCCATAATGATTTCTATATTACGGCTTAGAATAAATAGAGTACAAAATAGATAAGGAATACTAGTACTAAAATAACTCTAGTCAATTCATCAAACTCTATCCATATCTAATTTGATTTTGACTTATTCTAACAATTACACAAACTGATTTCTCCCATTTTAAGCTTAGTTGATCGTTTATGTTTTTATTGCAATGCCCCCAAAAGTCCCAAATTGTATAAACAAAAAAACAAAAATCAATGAGCTTTGATTAATGAATTGGGTTAGGAAGTGGGATTTAAGCTGACATGCATAGGAGGCAACGCGTGTCCAACTTTCCACTTACAAAAGACTCTCATTTTATTTTATCCCCTTAACCCATCTAGAATTAAAATTCCCATCCATCTATTCCCCTTGTACATTATTGCAACGTCCCTCCCTCTCTCTCTCTCTCTCTCTCTCGATATCTCTCTCGATAGATACATATGTATATCTTTTCCACTATTGCAACGGCCCTCCCCGCTGTCTCTGTCTTCCATTATTGCACCGTCACTACCTCCCCCTCTCTCTTGTCCATTATTGCAACCTCTCTCCCTCTCTCTGTAGAAGAATCTCATGTTTTCTGCTTTCTTATCCTCTCATTTCTCACATTTCACTCTCATTACCCTCTCTTCTCCTCTGGTTTTGCATCATCTGAAACCTAATTGCCTCCACTTGTCACTAAAATCCACTTGAATCCCTTTGAGTTTCGTGCTCTTCTAGCTTCAAAACTTTGGCTTCTCGAGTTGTTTGACCCTTGATCCTTAAGTTTTTAACTTGTTTTTAAAAACCATCTTTGTTAGAGATCTGTTTCTATTTCAAAATTTTGTTTTAGTTTGTTCTTATGTTGTGCGCTGATGTTTTCATGGTTTTTCTTTTGTTTTTGCATTCATCCCTCGTAGTAAATGTCATTTTCAAGCTACTCACATGCTATATTTGTGTATTTTGCTATTTGTGGCTCGATTATTGTTAATTTGCATAGTTTTCATGTTTTTCACCCGTGTTGTTGTTTTCGTTTGCTAAAATTTGTTGCATGTCTATTTTTCGCTAGATCCGGCAATTAAAACTAAAATTTTGAATTAGACCACTTTATTTTGTGCGGGTACTTGTTTATGGATGTTTATTTATCAGCGAATCATGTTATCTCGCTACTTGTTCTTCATTATTCCCTAATTAAAATTTGAAAACTTTAGCTTCTATGTTGGTCTGAGTCTAAAATGAGTGTCTTTTGCCTTAAAAAATTGGGCCTTTTTCTTTCTATGTTAGTGTAATGCATCTCTTTTTATGGATTACACTTTTTAGAAAGATTCACCATGAATAAATTGTTTGCATGTCCTAATTTCTTGCAGATTTGGTTCACATATGTTTACAACTCATATGTAGCTTAATGTTTATGTCTCAGTTTATGTTTTTTCATGCGTTTTAGGGTAAGATGCATGTTATTTCCACTGATTCTTGTTCTTTGTTTTGGATCCAAACTTTTCCAAAACTCTAATTGTCCATTTTTGGTTTGAAATTAGTTCGGTTACATTAAAAAGATTGGGGTTTATAATGTTTAATGCATTTCTAATATGGATTATGTGTTCTTGAGTTTTTTTCCTATGTCCTGATTTGCTATAGATATGGTACACATTTGTTTAGAGCTCATATGTAGCTTCATGTTTATGTGTCGATTTATGTTTTTTCATGTGTTTTTGTGGTGAGATGCATGTTACTGCCACTAATTGTTGTTCTTTGTTGCGGATCTAAACTTTTTCAAAACTCTAGATTAAAATTGCATTTTAATATATTTCATGTTTGTGTTAATGCATGTATTATGTGTTCTTGAGGGATTTTTTCATCAAGAAAAGTTATGCATGCCCTTATTTGTTATAGATTTGGTTCAGATTTATGAACTTTGAATAAATCCTCATGCTTATGTGCTTATTACAATTTTCTCATGTACATTTGTTTGAGAAGCTTGTTCGTGTAACTGGATCTTCTTATATGTCGAGTATGTCATACTTTTTTAACAAGATTATTTCACTTCCATGCCTGAAATGAGTTTGTTTGGCTTCAAATGTTTGTTGTTTTTCAGTTGTTTTGATTCTAATGTACATCATAAATGGTTCATACCTTTTTTATTCAATTTAGTTGAAGCTTTGCTGTGCATGTTCTTGTTTTACAAACCTGATTCACTGTTTTGTTCATATGTTGTATTGTTGTCTTTTTTGAGACTTTTTGTGTGGCCACTAGGTAAATTCACTCATATTTGTTCATACGTTACTTGTTTATCTCTTGTAAATCACTGTGGAAGACCGTCGTCGTGCCTCTCAAAGATAGTATTTATATGCCCTAGTTGCGGCTATACTACTAGAAAGTAGATAGTAGCAAGTCGGGGTCGTCCACAAGGAAGATGGGGTTTTATCGAGTGTAAGCGTAGTTAAAAACATACAAAGATGCCACTCTAAGTGTATGGTAACCAAGTTGGGGGGTTTTGGAATTTTAGAAAACTTTACGACTACTTTAAAGAGATAAATCAACCAACAATGAGAGAAATTAATATAACTACGATCACACTAGCTCTAAAGATGTAATTACATTGATAACGAGTATTGAGCGCAATTGGTTTACATTTCTAGTCATCATTTGATCATCGAATAATTACCCTATTTTTATGCATTGATCACATATTGTTGAGAACTTATCAACACCTTTCGAGTGAAGATATTTCTCGCCTCTCCTCGATTATAGTTAGAGTGGGCAATTGGCGCCACACAATAACCCTTACCCTCGGGTCACCCTAGACGATCGGCGTCATAGACTTCCCCGAGAATAGCAATACACATGGAGAACCAATACAACTAACACAATATCCTACAAGCGAGAAATATTGGGATAGCATAAATATATCTACTAATAATGACTACGAGTATCGGCCTTCATGCTAATCATTATTAGTGAGCCACATTGATAATTAGTCAAACTCATTCAAATTCATCTCAAATTTAAGAAATTTTGTCAATCAATAATCATAATTAGTTGTCACACCTAATTATAACCTAGAATCAACTAATGATAATCACATCGACAAAAAGTCAAAGTCTTCTAGGTTTGACCAAAAACCTAGCAAATAATTAACCCACAATCATCAACTAGTTGATCATCCTAGCCTAAATCATGAACTAACTACACAATAAATCACAAAATATACTTGATATTCAAAGCACAAAATAGGATAAATCAAATCACACAAATTTATACTAGAAATGCTTACGAATTGCTCCCAAGAGTATATTTAGCCTAGATTAGCTAAACTCATAACAAATATACAAGAATCCATGGTAAACATAAGATAAAAGATGAAGAAATAATTGTGTCTTTAGGGTTTTGGGAGAGAAAAATCGGATAAGAAGAAGATGGGCTTCAAGAAAAGGCTAAAAAGAAGTTTTAAACTTCAGCCCAATTCCATTTCTGTGGATTGCGAGGCAGGTCTGCGGCCCGCAGAGCTTTCTTTAACTCGCCATGTTCCTCGTTTGACTGGGTTGCGGGTCGCAAGGCAGGTCTGCGGGTCGCAATGAAGAATCTGCCAATTTTTCACCTTCTACCAATATAATTGGCCTTCTTCTTCCCATCTTCTAGTTTATTCATTTTTTCTTCAACACTTGATCTCTTCCAAACCCGACCACTTCAACATAATGTAAAAACTTCATAAATTAAAGAATTAGGATATAAAACACATGAATTCATGCTAGCCCCTTAATTGATAAAATGTCCTTTTTTTAAATTAAGTCCCTAATCTATTACAAAATTAGATTTTGAATGTGTTGAAAATAGGATATAAATTGAGAAAATCAATTTCTTTAGCATACTTTTATATAGGCCTGACCAATTCTTTGTGACAGATATTCTAAGGAACTAGCTTAAGGGGCTGAGATCTGTCATGGCGAACTCCTTGCCGAGTAAGCATAGTAGTGGGGCAATGACGAAGAGCGGTGGAGAAGGCTATGAGAATGATGTCGTCGACATATAAAAGTACGTAGGCAGTCTCACCTTGAGAGCTAAAGATGAATAGGGGGTGATCACTCTGACTGCCTTTAAACCCAATCTGGTAAAGATAGATAGCAAACATATGGTAACATGCCTATGAGTCTTTCTTCAAACCATAAAGAGACTTGTGCAAGAGGCACACATGACTAGGGCGTTAGGGGTTGAGGAAACCAAATGGTTGGTACATGTACACAGTTTCTTGCAAGTGGTCGTATAAATAGGTATTCTTGATGTCAAACCGAGGAATAGGCCAAGAGCAAGACCGAGCAATGCTGAGAATCAGGGGAATGGTGGCAGGTTTCACGATAGGGCTGAAAGTTTCATCACAATCAACTCTCACCTGTTGAGACTTACCGTTAAAAATCAGACGGGCCTTATGTCTCTCTATCTTCCTGTAAAACCTATACTTATACTTAAACAACCACATACAACAAATAATATTAGTACCAGGTGGCCTTGGAACCAATTTCCAAGTGCCATTTTTAATAAGAGCACTAAATTCATCTTATATGGTGGCTTGCAAGTTAGGGTTCTACATGGCACGAATTTGGGAGGTTGTGAGGGTAGAGATGGAAGAGGAGGAGGCTAGAAGATTGTATTTGGGATAAGTTCTATATATACCAACCTAAAGATAAGTGATCATTGAGTGACTAGAAGGTGGTGGTGTGACGAAAAATGTAGGACTATGTAGTGGGAATGGTAGGACTGGTATTGATGATGATGAGGGTGAGGGAGGCGATTGTGGTACGGAAGAGGCTGAATGATTGTGGGTTTTTGATATTTGTTGGAATATGTCAATGAGAAGATGTGATGGGTCAAAGGATGGAACGTCATTATTAGACGTAGAGTTGATCCCATGTTGGTTTGTAAAAGGGAATGTCATATCGTCAAATACGACGTGGCAGGAAGCGATGACTCGGTGTGAGCCAAGGACCAAGAAATGAGAGCCTCTATGATTTGAAGAGGGGCTGAGGTAGAGACACGGGACAAAACGATGAGCTAATTTATGAGGATGGCAGAGGTGTTTAGATAACACAAGCAACCAATGTTGTGGAGATGGGAATATGTAGGTTTTTGTCGGTATAAGATATAAGTTGGTGTGTTGTTGTGTATGCCTTTGGAGGACAGAATATTGTTGAGATATATGGCCATATGAAGTGCCTCAATCCAAAAATTGGGTGGTAAGGAGGCATGTGTGAGTAAGGTGCGAGTAACGTCATTGAGAGCGCGAGGTGCTCTCTCAGCTTTTTCATTTTGAGGGGAAGTGTGAAGACAGGCATAACACATTAACGCGTTGTTTAGTTCACAAAATGTGCAAAAGGATTGATTGACAAATTAACCACCGTTGTCACATTGAAAAACTTTGATATCGGCATGAAATTTTGCTTTGACCATGCCATGATATAGCACCAATTTGGAGTATACATCAGGCTTGATTTTGAGAGGAAATATCCAAATAAATTTGAAAAATCATCCAAAAATAAAAAGTAATATTTAAAACCGCTGATGTTATAAATTGGAGATGTCTAAATATCACTATGAATAATATCAAAAGGTTTAAGAATAATAGTGTGAGAATAGAAAAAGGGAAGACATTTATGTTTAGCAAGTTGACAAAATGAGAAAATGGCCGAACATATGGATTTATTAAAAACAGAATCATGACGCTTGAGAATATCTAAGACGTGGTCACCTGGGTGACCTAGACGAGCATGCCACGGTGGTGGATCTCCAAGGCTATTACATCTTGTTTTTATTTTCCCTGATGTGAGGCCTTTATAGAAAAACCAACAAGATCAAATTATGCATTGACATTATTATCATTTTTGAATTTTTGAATCTCGATCAAATTTTTTGACAATATCATGAGTGTGTAAAACAATTTTCAGATAGTAAGGAGGAGATGTATTTAGGGTTGCATAACCTTTACCAACAACATGAATAATGTTTCCATTACTAACATAAATAGGTGATATATTGCTCGAAATAAAATGCGTGGGTACAGAGGGCAACTGAATCCGCGGTCATTTAGGAGGAAGCCCTGGCATCCATGTACCAATTTTCAGAGGGCTTATGGAGTGACATAGTGCTAAAAGGCTGAGATAGATCACCCGAGTACTGCTGCTGCGATCTAGGTGAATTTTGGCCGAGATAGGGCTGCTGCCCAAAGATTGTTGGTTCTGAGCCTAAAAGGGATGGAGGCCCAAAAGCTTGGCCTAGGTTCTATTACACAACAAAAGCAAGTCCTGGCCCAAAATTGTGAGAGGACTTTGTCACAGTGGAAGAAACTCTCTGCGCTGGACAATTAAGTTAAGGACAGGGCGGAAGGTTCAATCCAGTTAGCTAGTGATAGCTCCCTATCGACAAGTACCATGGAGGAGGTGTGGCGGGGCCTTGTTTCCGATGTTCACCGTACAAAGAAGCTTGCATTTCTTTGTCCACGACCACGCTATAATTGTGCCGTTGATTGCCCAATTCAATAGCCACCGATGCCGGTCTTGTCCTGCCGGTGGCAAGGAGGGTGTGTGTCCCATCCGTGGGGCAATTACAGTGAGTTTCCACCCGACTAAGCATGCTTACCGATGCAGAATCTCTAATTGATACCATATCCCCGAGAAAAGAAAGCTATGATGTATTTGATTTTAAGTAACGAGTTTAAAATCAAAATATGATGTATTTGATTGATAGAAGGTGATTGAAAATGTTGAAGACCATCCTCTATTTATAGTGTATACGTTAGGCCATATGGCGACATGTTTGATAAATCCTGACAAAACTGGAATGACTTATAACAGTTTTAACAAACTAAAACCATATTAAACTAAATTTCCTAAATTAAATATAATCTTGGCTAAATTCACAAGATAAAACCTAGCCAAATTATGCCTTATTTAGTCATACCAAATCTCATCAATTCTTATCTAATCATTCCAAGTATGATAAAATCTAACAAGATTTGAATTGATCTTCTAAGACCTAAATGAAACCATGAATTATTTCGAATAATGCCAACATGAACGAGATTATCGTGGGCTAAAACGCCGTAAAACCTAAACTAAGAATGTTGTAAACTGTTGATGAACTAGCCCACTAAATGAAGGTCCCAGCCGGTTCTTTTATGATGCTTCATTAATCTTCATTTTCTTGCATTTAATCTTTAGAATCAAGGGTGACATTAATCCAAAACATTCCCCTTACGATCTTCAAATATTCATCATGAATCTATTTCACAAATGACATTTCAATATATGTATCAGTACGTCTCCTGTGGCGCGAACTAGCCATTTTCTACCTCCGCTGTTGGTTGAAACTAGTACAACTGGCTCCGCTTCCGATGTGGAAAGTGACGATCCACATTTTTCTCTAAGCCTTTCTTTTCCTGGCATCTCAGAATCCCTTTAGGTTCCATCTGAACCTTCCCCTGTTAAGCAGCAAAAGTTTGAGCCACCATCTCCGATTGTGGCGGGGCAGCTACAGCAAGAGAAGGTATTTGTGCAGTTCACCGGGGATTTGCTTACCGATGAGGGAGTTGTAGGACGATAACTGCAGGGCGAATCTGAGGAACATGATGAGGAGCGGGCCTCGTAGATGAGAGGAGGTGAAAAGTTGGGTTTAATATTTAGGAATAGGTAAGGGTAATTGGACTTTTAACATTTTGAGATTTTTCATTTTTTATTGGGAGGGTATAATCGTCCTTTCAATTATTTCCAGCAAAAATTGTCGTTGACTAAGACCATATACAATGGAATAAATCATACTTGCAGTTTCTTTCCATTAAATATTATATAATTCTCAAT
>JAUOBV010383494.1:0-10609 GCA_032360425.1 Rubia occidens | reverse complement strand
AGCACCGTGCATTTCATAACTCCACGGATGGGAGGCTTATGGTATATGCCTAACTCGCAAAACCCTAAGCGTAAGGCCTAGCTCACTCAATGCTCGGGAGCAGACTGAGTCCATCTCGTGATAAACAATCAGCCCCGAATAAAGCACAGAAGTACTACTCGCCACGATGCCCTATACTAGACCACGATCTAGTAGAGGTGAACACATTATAGCCATAATGAAACAATCAATGATCCTATAAGTAGAGACATAAAACACTAGTTCAGGTAAACAAATCCATACATACTACACCTCTTTAGATTTCCCAGACTAACTTGGGCATACGAACTTCTCCCCAGGGACACTCTCGGGGACTCTCTTGCAGGCACCTAGAAGAATGAAACTTGCTAGACTCATCCCAAGGCCTATCATCATTTAGAGGGATTCCCTCATATCATATACCTACTCATATGATGGAGGAAAATTTACAGGATGAAGGGACTGATGATATGGCCATGTTAGATGGATTTCCTCGTCGAAATGGTTTTCAAGTAACAAGTATCACCGTTGCTGCTGGAATAGTTAGATAGTTTCAGCATTACCGGGGGATCGTGTGAAAATAGCTATAGTAATAAGTACTTTGTGTAAGCATATTTGGGATAATGTATGACATTATCCTTTTGTTAGCAACGTCTACTTTCTTTGTGGGCGTTCTAGTATTTTTGAGTGTACGAGTAAATTGTATATCAAGTAAGAAAATTGTAGTATTTGTGGTTATCTTGATAATAATGTTGATGATGTTTATGTGTTTTGTCTGTTGCATAGTGTGTGAAGTTATAATGTTTGTATAAAGTTTTTTTCGTATAATGTGTGGTTACCTATGTTTGTACATAATCTGTGAAGTGAATGTGTTACTCCATTGCAATGAGTGCAAACAAAGTCTGTATAATGCCATGGTAACCCAATCTATGATGCATGAGGCATTTTTTTGTGAAGGTCTCTAAGCCCGATATGAGCCAATATTGAAGGGAGGGGTTGTAACACTAGCTTTTGGGTTTCGTGAGGGTGTGCTATTGTCTAAGTCGACGGGGGTGTCACTACATTGTGTGTTGCCCATGTTGGGCTGTAAGTTGGATTTGGAACTTTGAAGCGAACGTAGGAGGATGCACTACTTGTGTCGCTTGGGGGGTAATTTTCTTGTCATGTGTGATGTTGCAGTTGATTTTCCTACTTTTGTCGCTAGTCCGGGCAGTTTCATTAGTGTTTCAAAGTTATAGGTGATTTTCCTACTTGTGTCACATGAGTCGTTTTAGTGAAGTAGAACTGTTGGTGATTTGCCCACTTAAGTCGCAATATCGTTAAAAGATCATTGATTTGTGAAGCTGTACATGTTTTGCCTGTTTGTGTCACATGATGTGAATTTGTTTTTGGTTAAAGTTATGTACCCTTTGTATTCATTGATATAGGTGCCTTGTTCAAGAGTTGGTGTCAGTTACGTGGGTAGTTTTGAGTTGTGATTACTGATTATTGTAAAAGTAAATATTACTATATATAAGAATTCTGAAAATGATTTAACTTCTTCTCTTGTAATTATTAAATATGTAGAGAATTCAACAATTATGAATTTAAAATGGCGTTTCCCGTTAGATCGTCTAATTATTAGATCAATCATGACAAATTGTGTTCCTAAAATCATTAAGATTACACCAAATTGTTTTTTAGTCTTATTAAAAGAGGTTGGGGCCATAGATTGACCGAAATTATTTGTTGGGGTTATGAAGTGTTCACTTTATTTGTTAGCGCCAAAAATTAACAATTTGACATTTGTTGGGGCCATAAAAACAATTTAGTCTTATTTATATTTAGAGATACATTTTAAAAATATTTTCAAAATGGCAAAGTTTTGGGAAAGACCATCTTTCCACAGCCTTATAGAAAGACGGAATTTAATTAGAATAATAAAAGGTAAAAAATTTTAGTTGCAATATTAAAAAATTATTTACAATGTGTGGAAGTTATAAAGTTTATAACCCGATTCATGCAACCCAAAAATTTTATCTTCATTTCTTCTAATTTGCAGTTTGAACCTTGATATTTTCATGGCTTATAGAAAAATCGTCTTTCAAGAGACGAACTCTTTCAAAATTATGATTACATGAAATAAATGGAAACAAACATTAAATTACCCCCATTATCAAATATGAATCATAAATTGATAACGATTATACTGTATAAAACAAGATTATGTGTTAATTTATACATAGGAAAATATGAAGTATATAAAAAGACAAATATTTATTAATTTTTCAAAGAAAAAATGACACCAATTTATCTCAATTTGTTTTGAAATTTATTAGCCCGTTTTCAGTATTTTTCCCACTTTCCCAAATCTCCTTTTTCCTTTCTTATATATATAAAATTATATATATAAAACAAATGAACCCTGCTGCAAGAAACTCTCCTGCACAGCATCATTATTTCCCCCCCAATTCTCCTTCTTTCTTACATTAAAACCCTGCGGCAAGAAACTTTCCTCACAGAATCATTATTTCCCCCCAATTCTCCTTCTTTCTTACATTAAACCCTGCGGCAAGAAACTTTCCTCACAGAATCGATCCTGGACGATGTCGGTAAGATACTAATTTTATCACATAATTTGGACGTTTTAGGGCTTGTGGCGATGCTGGTTTGGTGTAGTGTTTTATTGACGGTTGGGTTTGACGAATGGCAGATCTTTGAGTACAATGGAAGCGCGTTGGTGGCGATGGTGGGAAAGAATTGTTTCGCAATCGCCAGTGACAGAAGACTTGGAGTTCAGCTCCAGACAATAGCCACCGATTTTCAAAAGATTTACCAAATCCACGATAGGCTCTACATCGGACTCTCTGGCCTCGCCACTGATGCCCAGACATTGTAAGTTCTAGACACGGGATTTGTTTTGAATCTATTTATTTTGTTTTTTCATCTGTTGTAAACATAGTTTCTCTTCGGATATTACTTCTTCGTTTTGTTGTCTATTATTTGGTGTGTTATTGAAAATGTAGCTAGTATGTGTTTTTCTTTTCAAATTTCTGAAGGTATGAGCGCCTTGTTTTCCGGCACAAGCTGTATCAACTCAGAGAAGAGAGGGACATGAAGCCTGAGACTTTTGCCAGCCTCGTTTCTGCTATCTTATATGAGAAGAGGTTGCTTAATTTTGCATTATTCAGTTTTTTTAAAAGAAATCAGCTCTAATTGCATATAAAATTTTCAGGTTTAGCTAATTTCGATGACAGTTTACTGCACATGTTCCTTGAATTCCTCTGAGTTTCTATGCTCTGTTCAAAGTCTTTTGGAATTTCTATGCACTGTTACTCTACACTATCATCCTTTAGCATTACATCTTGTTCTTTTAACATTGTAAATGGCTACTTTTTACCCTTTTATCTACTCTTCTTCTATCATCTTATTTTACAAATATCTTACTCCCTCCGTTCAGTTATATTTGGCACACTTTTTAGTCAACTTTCTAAAGCCATGTTTGACCATAAATTTCATGTAATATTATCATGTGAGATATCGTTGGATTCTTCGTGGCATGTACTTTCCAAATATTAAAATTTTACATGATATTAACATACGTAGCAAAAGTTATTAATGGTCAAACATGCCTTGAGGAAAAAAAAGGTAAAAAGTGTGTCAAACTCTTTTGAACAGAGGGAGTATATATATAATTGGTGCTAGGTGTGGGCAAAAAACCCGGAAACCGAACCGAAAACCGAATTATCCGAATTCAAATAAACCAAACCGAATTGAATAAACTGAATTCTGAATACGGTTTTTGGATAGGTTTTGGATATTGAAACTCAAACCGAAACCCGAACCGAATATCAAATTGTAATTAATTAAATATATATAATAATTAAATTTTAAATCAACAAAATTTAATTTATAAATAAATTTAAGTTGGAGGACCAATCTATAAATTTAAAAAATTATCCCAGGTTTTGGCAACAATCTCTTTTGACAATTCCATCTCTGCTGATTCTGAAGCCTTTGCAGTTAAACCCGTAAGCATATTCACAGTAGAAAGCTCGTGCTTGTGAACCCGTTCAACAACCTGCATTACATCATTTTCATCCATTCGAATTCTTCCTCGTGCCCCTCTATCTTCATTTAACTCTCCCGATGAGGCACTTCCCGAATTAGCAATTGATGAGGATCCTGGTTCAGTTAACTTGACCTCAGATAAAACCTCTTTAGGTTGATGCTCATCGAGGGATTCTTGCTCTGGAGAAGATTTAGAAACTGCCAGCCTCCCCACTAAGAATCTCACCAGCTTATACAGGTCCTCTTCCGAAGGATAAAGAAACTTGTGGAAACTAATCTCACTTGCGAAACCTAGACGCCTGAATGCGGCGGCGATCTCGGAGCAGAGTTTGAAGCGATCGGCGGTGGAGTCCTCCGGCAGGGAGGCGGGAAGGGATAGAAGTGGAGAGATAGGCTTGGTGCTGGAATGGAAGAAGAAAGAAAGAAGAACATTAGTCCCACATCGAGAGATGTAGAAACTAGAAGAAACAATTTACTTATAAATTATCACTCCACCTCTAATTCTAAAATCAGCAAGATCCATTTGTGGAAGCTCAAAGTATTTGGCCTTGAATAATTGGGTCTTGAAATTATTATTTTAAAGTTAGAATTTTAATCCGCTAATTAATTGTTTGGTCTTGTCCAAACAAACAAAATATTATGTTTATTCGGTTTGAACCCGAATTCAAACTAAAATTGAATTTCAAATTCGGTTTGGGTTATTCGAGCTATTCAGGTCGGTTTTGGTTTTGAAGTTTTTAGAGGCAAGATCGAATAATCCGAATCGAATAACCCGAAAACCGAATAACCTGACCCGACACCCACCCCTAATTGGTGCACCCCGTATATAAATTCCTGCGTCCGCCACTGCCTGAAACATAGTTATGAACTAATGTCTTCATGTTCACATTTTCCAGGTCATACAAAATAACCAGAATATGTCAAACGTCGATCCCATATGCTCTATCCGTGCCATCTAAAATTGTTACTCGTGAGTCGTATGCTCGTAGGCAATCAATCAAGATAGCCAATTATCAAGAATAGCCTCGTCAAACCTTCAATTCATCAAAATGGCAGTTTCCCAAACAATTAATATAATCACAGCATATAAAAGCATAACACAATTTTAGACACGGCATGCATCTAAACCAAACCCCTAAATCAAAGGGAATACATCGTGAATCAAATAATCCAATGTCACATACTTCATTCATGCACAAATTTATTACACTCTCACCTAGAGATTTCATATTTATGTGCAAATGAAATTTATCGTTTTATCGCATGAGATTCTCAGACCAATCATAAAAAGTCATGAATCACTAGCAACACCTGCAACACGGGCATCCCACACAACTAAATTATTATCCCATGCAAAATAGGTATTTTTTACATTTGATCAATTATTTAAGCAAATACTATAACATTTCGAGGGCTTAGGAAATTAAACATGTCTCATAATTTCCAAACATATGCACTGCTTTCATGTAATTT
Organism: Rubia occidens; assembly: GCA_032360425.1. NCBI lineage: Eukaryota > Viridiplantae > Streptophyta > Magnoliopsida > Gentianales > Rubiaceae > Rubia > Rubia occidens. Next base: position 5,068 of record JAUOBV010383494.1, on the reverse strand, counting down.
CATAAAAAAAGAAAAGAATAACAATGCTTGATTCATTATTCCAAACTTATGGCAATTTTTCTAATTTTAATCCAATCTTTCATGCAAAGAATCAAATATGATTTCTTACCATATCAACATTTATTATCATAAGCATGAATATCATGTAATTAGCATATTTCCATAATCATGGCACTCCATGTAATTTAACATACATACGTACCATATATCTCAATTTGCAAAATTGTGATTATAGCATTGACCAAAAGTCAACTCTACTCTTTTATGTTACCAAGCAATAAATCTCGTCGTACTTCCATGCTGAGTTTCTCTTCCACGTATACTCAGAATCACCAATGCGTACATACAAGAAATTATTCATCGTTAAATATATGTACACATCTCGTTGTATATAATATTTTCAAATCAATATATACAACAAAGTGCTCGATATGGTTTTTATAAAAAAAAACCAATGAATTCCGACAAGTATAAAATATCCAAATTATTTTTGCATACTAACTAAAGTGTATAATTTAAGCATGCAAATTGTATGCTAATTTCGAAAACCATGCCAAAATAAGGCATTAGGCATGCAATAGAGTATGCTGTTTTCGAAAACTATACCAAAATTAAGCATGCAATTGATAGCAAATTAAGTATTCATGTAATCATGCAATCATATGGCATAAGACATTCAATTTCTCGATCTCATGCATTAGTCAAGCAAAATTTAGTATTCAATGATATGAAATATTCACTTGCAGTTCTTTATCAGGAACGCATGAGATTACTGTCCAAACAAAGCATGTGAATTATAATAATACATACGACAATCAAATTCGAACAAGTTTCGATCACAGTCACATAGTAGCATGAATTTTGCATGTAGATCATGCGACTAAATTCAAATCAATATAACTCAATAAATATCATTTGTTTCAATAATGTTGGACATATATTGATTATATCAGGCAAAAATTAAATAATGGAAATTGAACAAACAATTTACATATGCAAGAAGAACAAAATTTTATAAATTATTCAAGCATACAATCGGAAAGCTTAAATTACGAATAGTTAAAGCACCCATGCGATATATTTAAAATAAATAAATCACGTTGAAAGCGAAACAAAGTGACGAAGTCACGAATAAACTTGTTGCCCTTGAAATGAATGAGTCCCGTTGTGGACATCGTTCCCTAGGATAAAATCATCGAAGGTAACAATTAACACATAAGAGTTGCCTCGGATTCAAGCTAGGCCCAAAAAACTATCACCGATAGAGCAATGGGCGGAAACTTTGAGAAAGACGGAAAGAAGACTCAAGTTTAGAATATGGAGAGACTAGAGAAATGGTGTGAGTTTCATGAATGACATAGAGTCTCTATTTATACTGCTCTAAGACACCCTAATCATGGAAACGTGATATTTTAATTTTCTGTAATCAGATGAAAATATTCTCTAATCACCAACTCATCTCGAGAACATTCCAAGAATACTCGAATTAAATCTGTTGGAAATGGAAGATATATCTACGCAATATTATTCAGTGTATTAAACATGGTAAACCGTGTATTCATTTACGAAAAGACATCTCACAAAATATGGAAGTATTTCTTTCTTATCTCTTAAGAATTACACACAAGAAATTCCATATATATTACTCGGTTGGGTCTTCTAGAGATTTCCACGCGATCCACACGCGTTTTAAACAGTCCAGAGAAAATTCATCCTGGGCCAATTCTCGCCCAATTTTCCTCTTTCAAGTGTGACATTTCAAACATCCATATCTCATTCACCCTTTATAGTACTCGTATAGAAGAACCCAAAATGACATCTACTGACCCTAATTCCGTTCAGGTGCCACTCAAAACGATGCCTAAAAGTTGACGAATTTCAACATTTTAACGATCATTTTCCAACAACCAAAATATATTAACCGCTTAACCAACAAACCGACCGGTTGAACATCCCTAAAAGCATGACAAAAAACAACAGGCTGACTTGAGACAAAACAATGGTTTCCGATCATTTTGTCAATCTCACAAAATTTCATGCCAATTTTAAAAATTAATTGAAAATATAATAATTTATAAAGGTAACCCCCTACTTTAGATCTATTCCTGAAAAAATTCAATGCTCTTCCCATACTTCAATGTGTTTCAATAAATGATTCATTAATCCTGCCCTATATGTGAGGATGCACATTTTTTTTTGTATTCTAAATCTCCATTTCTTATGGAAATTCTTTAATAACACTTTTTCTACAATATGTATTTTAAAATTTGATTCACTTTTCATTTTGATTTATATTTTTTTTGAAGATTATCAAAATTTATTTCATGATAATAAAGTGAATCATTTTCATCTACTTATTTTTTTTTTATTCTCCCCAATCAATTATTTTCACATAATTTAATTTGCATACAAAAATATCAAAAATCACTATGTCAAATATATATAACAATAAATGGAGTAAATATATATAAGTGTTTATAATAAATTTTGATTTCAAGAAAAAACAGTAAAAAATGCTTTATATAGATATTAAATATAGTACTGAAGTTTTTATTTGTAAATCCTTTCCATTGATATTTAACACTCTGAAATTTTATTTTCAATTTTTCTCGTATGACTTTATTTAATTTTGTTAATTAATCTCTAAAAATTACACATTTTAGTACATATCAATATGTGATTAGTGATAATATTAGAAAATTTAATGTCTCAAGATTTACTAAATTATATTATTATTTCTATATTAAATTTAGATTATAATATATTTTATCTTTATTTAATCTATATAGTTAATAATTATAAATATTGACATTTTATGACTGTATATTTTTATTTCTCTAAGAATTTATTTTTTTTATCATAAATTTAAAACTTATATTTTATATTTCTAATCATATATTAATCATGAATTGATGACTGGATCCATAATTTTAAAAAATTAAATCTATTTTTTAAAATCATTATAGGGTTATTTACATTTATAACCCTGACTTTAGGCTGAAAGTGCCAATATAACCCTGCAATCTCAGAAAGTACAAAAATAACCCTAACTTATTATTGTATGTGCCAATCTAACCCTAACTTTTGAAAAATTGTGCTGATATACCCAAACTCTATCTTTCCGGCGTTGACCGTGTAAATTCAGGCGAATAGAAAAAGGAAATGACTAAAATACCATTGAGGTAAAATATATTTTTTGACCGAAATATCCCTCAGAGTCATACGGGTTATTTTAACACATAGTCAATAAAGTTAGGGTTATATATGCACTTTCGATATGAAGACAGGGTTATTTCAGCACATAATCAATAAATTCATAGTTATATCTCCACTTTCGATATAAAGACAGGGTTATTTCAGCACATAGTTAATAAAATAAAGACGCGTCTTCTTCCCTTACTCACTCTTCACCGAACCCAAGTCGTGACATCTCCATATTTTAGTCAGTGCCATCGCCGGAAGCTTCCCATGTAATTCGTCATGGGCTACCTCATAGTACAATTAAGGGCCGCTACTTCCTCTGTAATTAAGGCATGCTGGTTCCTCTATCAATTTTAGTACCTCATAGTAGTTCCCCTGTACTTTTAAAAAATTGAAATAGGCCTGCTTGAACTATTGTGTAAGGGAACTTCACACATTTTGAAGAGGCTGTAACGATGAAATCACAGCAAAACAACATCAATATCAATTGTAATCCATTCCCAATTTTTCAATTTTTTATTTGTCCCAAATCCAACCTAGGGCTCACATACGACGAAGAAATGTTTTTTTACCTGCGACTGAGAGTCGAAACAGGGCCGTTGGATGTGGTATTCAAGGAGGAAGAAATAAGGGAGCTTCGACAGCAGTCAGGCGAAGGAGGAGGAGAAGCGGTCGGGCGATACTTCGATTTCTGTGCTTCTGGCTGAAGAAAACAGGAAGAAGGGTGGAGCGGGAAAAAATTCTGGAGAAGAATAGAAAATGCAAGAGGAAAATAGAAGAAAGGAGAAATAAAGTAAGGGCCAAGGACGTCATTTCATATTTTGTGACTTTTCCTTTTTAAAAAATTAGGGCAAAACAGTAATTTCACCTTATTCTGGCAATAAACAAGTTGACAAACAAGTCAACACGGTCAAGGGTTATTTTAGCACTTTCTGATATTGCAGGGTCATATTGGCACTTTCAGCCTAAAGTCATGGTCATTTTAGCACTTAGGCCTTTTTCAATTCAAGGGCAAAATTGTCTTTTCCTTAAAATTTGGCCATAAATCAGTTGACTAAAAAGTCAAATGAGTCAAAAATTATTTTGGCACTTTCTGAAATTGCAGGGTTATATTTTCACTTTCAGTCTAAAGTCAGGGTCATTTTAGCACTTAACTCAACATATTATACAAAATAGAGAGGTTTGTTATACAAAAGTGATTCTACAAACATATTATTTTGGAGCTGCTTCGTCAGGCTGAGCAGGGAGCCGAAGAAGATGTCAGAGATGCTGGTGGCACGGTTGGAGAAGACGCCGGAGAAAGCTGGAGAAGGGCGGGTCTGGAATGGCCGGAGAAGGGGCGATGAGGGTGGCGATGCCAGAGAAGACGCCGAAGAAAGTCAGACCTGGAACGTCAGAGGAGGCCGGATGGAACGACGGAGCAGACAGTGGAGCGGCGGTGGAAAACGGTGGAGCGACGTTGGAAAACGACTAAGTCGTGGCGGAAGACTCCAGTCTGTGGCAGCGGTCGCCGGAGGAGAGGGGGGAATAAGAATGTGGGAGTTAGCCCCTGTCCAGTTCAACTTATTTCAGCTCCAATAATCTCAGCTCAACTTTTTCAGCTTTTTTCAATTCTTCTCAGCTCATTTCAATTCATCTCACTCCAATCAACTCAACTCAACTCAACTCCTCCGAACTCTTCTCAACTCAGCTCTTTTCAGCTCCAATCAACTCAACTCAACTCAAATAATTTTAGATCGCCTATTTTCAACTTCATTCATTTTTTTAATTTAGAAAGTTCTTTAATCTATTTTGAATATGAAACTTATAGTAAATGTTGTTCATATTTGAATGTATGAATTATTATAATTATTGTGACTATGAAAAG
>JAUOBV010383384.1:0-10610 GCA_032360425.1 Rubia occidens | reverse complement strand
GAATTAATTATCTCCGTAATTAATCCTCCAACTATATATGGAAAATGCATATTGATTGAAGGACACTATTCCAACATACGAAACATTATAGTCCTTTGAGGAATATAATAGACTAAATTGTTTTCTTGGTTCCAACATACTATCTTTTACCATCTTTTGATCCTAGAGAGTAAAACCACGTTTATTTAGTACCCCACAAATTTAAAGTGAATTGTTTGGTGCCAAAACCAGATTCTGGGTGATTTTTCAGGTAGACTATATTGTAGCATCTTATACTATCTTTTGGTCCCCGAAAACCACCCAGAATCTGATTTTGGGGACCAAAATTTTTATTTTGAATTGTGGGTACTAAAAAAATATAATTTTGCTATCGGGAATCAAAAGATTATAAAAGATATTATGTTGGGGACTAAAAAATAATTTAGTCAATATAATATTATTAAGGACGTGGTCAAACATTGACCACTTGGTCCACATTAGAGTGTTAAAGTAAACTAGTATTCAATTCCTTTAGCAAGGAAATGCAAAAGGCTAGCAAACATACCTCCTTAGTTACTAAATTTTGTTTTGTTTAAGTGCTCCATAATGAAACATAAGATTAGAGTGATTAGGAAGAGTCAGAATTTTATTGAATTGTTTTGTCTGTTCTTTATTAAAGTTCAGTTTTTCATAATTAAAATGACACATAAATATAATGATTCATTTGAAACGGGAAAAAAAATAAATAAGGGAGACACAATGAATAGTTTCATGCTATCTCTGAACATGAATTATATGGTATGTTCACGTATAAATGTGCATTTTGAACTACTCCCATGTTCCATTTCAAACTTCACAGATACCTTTTCATGATCGTTAAAAAACATGTTTAACTAAATACAATAATGATACCTAAAAATTTGATATTTTAAAAATAATTATTACGGGAAACTCAACAATGTCATATACGATTTATATTAAAAAATGAACAGTGCCGATCTTAATAAACAATAATTTATTATTAAACTAATCATTGAAAAATACATAACAAGTAAATTTAATGAGAACCAACTAGTTTACAATATTTATCAAGCTGGCTTTTAATGTCTAAAGTTCCCATAACTTCGATACATGCAGTAGTGAGTTATTAGCTGACATGAATAGTGCAATGAAATGATTACAATTAAGGAGACCCATACTCATATATCTTGTTGAAGGTTTTTCAATGAAACAAGTTTTCCAGTGGAAAGAATGTGACATTTGAATTGTATACCCAATATGTGAAAATCCTTTAATACCCTATGGCAACTACCGGTCCAAAACGTGCAACTTCATACCAATTTCAAAGAGAGGCGGGAGATTCATGGCAATTCAATATATCAAACACTTCATCATAGTCTTGCACACATCCCAAAGCATACCTTGTTTTATAAAACTCATTATGTTTGGTCATTTCTTCGGTTAAATCCATCCTCACGCTTAGCCTGTTCCCATCACCACACACAAATGCAACAACTACTCTAAATTCACAATTTCCATTAGACCTCACATCTTTGTATTCTTCGATATGTTGCAGGATGAATTCTAGCAACACTTTGGAATAGGGAAATATATATTGGTTTGAAGTATGTCCAGACATTTCATCTGCATCACGGTTGTCATTTACTCATATGCATGTCAACTTAAAGTAAATGAATATGAGGTGAGAATTATTAAGAATGACATATATACCTTTGATTTATTTGGGGTGGTTTGCTCGCAATTAGACTTCTGAGTAGTCGTTTCTCCTACATCTTGTTGACTAATTTATTCTACACGTGTCAACATAAATCACATGTTGCTTATGGCAATATATCAAGGATAACACAAGTACCTTTTTATTTATTCAAGATTGATTGCTCACAATTTGACACCTTAGTTATATTGTCGCTTACATTGCTTTTCTTTCCTAGTCACTTATACATCAACTTGTTTTCATTATGATAACAAGAACAAAATTAATAAGCATAGGGAATTTGACATTGCCAAAAAAATGGGTATCTTGTGATGCCTTATTTTCAGAAAATTTCCATGCAGATGGATACCTTTTTGTTGAACTTGGAGGCATATTTCTCAGTCGACCTCCGTGTGACCTTTGAATAGGCTCCTCCAAATTAGTAGATTTGAGATAAAACATCTCATAAAGCCCACTAGCGTAATAGTATATTTGCGCATCTGAACGCTACCACACTTCATCACACAATATATTAAACCATTGTAAAGCTGTTTGACTATGATGCTCACGACTTTCTCGAGGCTCTATATTGATAGTCTTCTAGAAATCATGGATGTTAAGTAAATCAATCAGAAATGTTCTAACTGCAATTTAATTCAACTTGTGAGCACAAGGTAAACCAAAACTATTTCTCATCTCACATCCACAATTCTCAATATCAATGCTAGTATATCGAAGTCCCCTTATATATTCAATATAAATTAGAGAAATGGCACGGTGAGAAACTTGAAGCTGCAGAAGGCTGAACAAAAGATAATCGACCATGTGATGATAACTTGTTGTCATTGATTTTTCCATTTGACCCATGATCTCATTAAGTTGTAACTCAACTAGATTATGAATTTTGGGAAATATCATGTGAAACACACCCATGGAAGTTCCCAGCCAATTCTTCAATTAAGAGTGTGCGCTTTCAACCATGGGATTTTTTATATTATAGACTAAAGTTGTATTATAATAAATAAATAGAATATATAGCAGTAAATACTTACCTGTTTGTGGCACGTGTACCAGAATGAAGTATATTTTTTGTCCATACAGATAAATATATCTGACGATAAGGTGTCAACCATGTACTATAAGCGCAATCAGCAGCCTTAAGTTTAGGGCTCCATGCTTCCAAAATTTCTTCAATAGCTCTGTTATAGCCACTCTCTGTTAAAGAATGAACTATTTTGGCCCACCTTATCGAAAAAGTAGCAGCAATTTCTTTGTTCTTAGTTATGTCTGTAACATACTTCTCCACATCATTTTGCAATGTGCCTCTTGCAAAGCAAATGTGTTGCACTAGGAAAAACAGGTTTCGCAACATTCATAAGGGTTGACTCTCTGTGAGTGAGATCACTCCAGGGCTACTATCTGGGCCAAATAATATATGAACTTTATGCTTTGCCCATAAATAATTTTCATATCATTATTTTCATTCTTAAGAAAGCCAAACACAACATGAAATTGTGTTCCGTGGGAGACATGCCAATGATCTCTAACAAAGGTAAGTTGAACTTGTTTGTCCGATAAGTTGTATCCATGAGAACCACATGAGAAAATTAAAAAAAATCAAATCTATTATTCTAGGGTGTGCAAATACCACATCCCTTAAATCATTAGTCTCTACATCCTCTTTATGTCAATGATAATATTTTTGCTTCTTCAATAATTTGAAAAAAAATACTGCATTAGAGAATGCAACTATCAGCTTTCTTTTGATTTTCTGCAATTTACTGTCAAGATGTTTCATGTTGCTGACATTATCTGGATTTTCTATCTTCAATTGCTTCAACATTACCTTGGGCTTTACATTAGCTTTCCAAGGATTCTTTCCGGCCACGGCCCGCATGTTTTTGCACGGGTTGCATACTTTTGCACGACCCATGCTGACATGGCACTAGTGGTAGCATTAGGGTTTTTCAAACTTAGGCATTTAGATGCCCATTTATCTTCTCCTATATAAGGAGCCTTTAGTCACCTAGGGTTTAGTAAGTAGACATAATGTATATCTTATATTTTGGTAGGTAGGAAGGAAAAGGAGAATTTTTTTCCTCTCTCTCTCTCTCTCTCTAGAGTTCTTCTTCTCTTTTCAGTCTTTTGGTTCTTAGATCAATGGCATTTAATTCAATGAATTCTATGGATTTAATAGTAGTAGTAGAGTAGTTTATTTTCTTGGGGAAATATTTGTATTCATGACTAGATGTTGATTTTGTGAAATTCTTAGATTTCCCTATCTTTATTTCCTATGAATATTTGTGTTTGATTTATGCTTTAAATTCTTGTGACATTTGTACTATACCATGTTTTATGATGCACCCATATATCCATGTGTAGTGTAATATTGTGCTAGGCTTGTCGTGCTATCTTGGGAGTGTTGGGTTAGAGCTATTGTAGGTTCGTGAGTACCCGGGAGATGAGTGCATGCATGCTATCCCTAGAGTACCATCTCGATTGTTAGACTCTAACTTGATTGGCTAATCGTATAATAATCGTTTATGTTAGGGATGATAGTTTCCCTAACGAGGGGAAACCCTCGTCAAACCACGATAAATGAGCATAATAGTTTGTAGCGACTAGGGTCATGTCAACCCTAGATTCATCATGGCATGCCAACTCCTTTTCCTCTCTAGGCCTAGGGATTAGTATTCATAGTGGAGTGCCCAGGACGTATTGTCATCACTCTCACATCTAACGGTTGCTACCTACGCAAGGCCTTGTTCCTTTAAGCGGGGGCGCGTTAACATTGTGAGTGAGATTGAGGGGGAAAGAATTACGGTATCAGAAAGCCGATCGAAGAACATTTCTTAATTACGGAGGTGGTGTGGTAGCTTCATAAAGTGGAGAGGGACCTTTGGTGACAGACATTGGGAATTCACAGATATCTCCACACTATGTGATACATGCATATGATAGGTGTATATGTCTTACATGCTATAGAATCTAGGATCAAAGTCACTCATCGGTCATGTTAAGCAAATATTCCCTAAGTCTAGTTTATAATAGTTTAATCTCTCATGTTTTCATGTTCTTTAGTTAGATAAAACACCCCCAATCTTATGTTAGTAACACTAGCTATTCCCGACACACAATTGGGGTGATGCCCAATTGTGAGTTGTGTATAGTTAACTTTTGAATTATAGTATCTCTGTGGATGACTCTGGACTTTACACTAGCTACTCTATAGTAGTTAGTAGTGAGCATAAGAGAAACAATATAAATCTTATCTTAGTGAAGCACTTGTGGGTTAATATTGCTCTCCCAAAAAGGTTGGTTTTTTACGACCCCGCGGGGTGCAGATCAAGGATCCTAGTTTTGTTGCTATTAGAAGTATTTTCGGGCTGAATATAACAGGAGATTTATTGAAGTTTATCTTCTGCCTCGAAGTAAGGCTAAAGCACTGTAGGATTGCTTTTTAAATTAGTTGCCTCTTGTGCAGTAGCCTCTCCTAATATTTATGTGTCATCAACAAAAAAAGAGGTGAGATGTAATTGGTGCTGACCAAGCTATTTTCAACCCATGATTAAGATTCTTTCTTTGTGTAACTTCTTCATGCACCATTTGAGAGAATACTTCTCCGCAGATGATGAACATGTATATGGATAGAGCATCACCTTACCTAAGATCCCCAGAGGGTTTTACCCTGCCAAAGAATTTTCCGTTAAGCTTGAATGAGAATCTCACTTTTGAAATGCAGTTTTCAATCAGCCTGACAAAATTAGAGTAAAAACCCATTCTTAAAAGAACCTTAATGAGGAAGATTCATTCAATTCTATCAAAAGCCTTACTCGTGTTCATTTTAATGGACATAGACCTCGTACATCCCATTTTTTCTCTTGATATAGTGGCAAACCTCATGCGCAATGAGAACATTGTCCGTGATTAACTGGTTCTTGACAGAAGCACTTTGGTGGCTTGAGATAACAATGTCTAAAATCTCTTTGATTTTATCAGAAATGCACTTTGAGACTATTCGATAGACCACATTGCTTAAAATAATAGTTCTGAATTGTGTGACGTATGTCGACTTCTTAACCATGGGGATGAGCACTGCATTTGTATCATTTTAGATTGCTTCAATTTTCCTTCATTTAGATATTGTAGTGCCTCAAAAGAAACTTTGCCCCTTATAATATCCCAATATTTCTGAAAAAATGATGGTGGCATGCCTTCAGGGCTAAGGGATTTGTTCGGGGCCATATTCGTTAGAGCTAGAGAGATATCTCATTGGGTGTATGGCCTCATTAATCTGTCATTCATCTCATGTGTGATCCCTGGAGTCACCTTTGTTATCAATTGATTCGTACTTTTGAACAGGTCACAGAAGTGACCTGAGATGACACTGTCCCTATCTGGTTCTCTTTTACACCATTACCATTACCTATCCTTTACCAAATAAATGGGATTTCTTTATTTTTGCTTATTGGCAAAAGCATGGAGGAACCTCGTATTTCTATCGCCTTTCTCTAGCCAATGTTATTTGACCTTTTGTTTTCACTTTATCTCCTCTATGTCTAATTGGTACTTAATTTTTGTTTGAGTACAACCATCTGTTGCTGAGTTTTTGAGGTAATGAATCCTTGCTGAAACGTTTGTATTTTCTTGGAAAACAATTTTTCTATTTATGCTGATTTTAAAACTCAAATTTTGTCCATGGCGATAAACTTTCTTAGCATTCCTTTATTACAACAGGGAGATTATTCCAAATATCCCATACCATATCTTGGAATTTTCAGGATTGGGTTCAATAATTGTCAAATCTGAAAGACCTGTGTTGAGAAATTAACAAGGTATCTTTAGGATGAGATCTTATGCGTAGCAAGATATGCACATGGTCAGATTGGTGGTTAAATAAATGCATTAGAGTTGAAGGTGGGAATGCACTTTGCCATATGGGAGTTGCTACTGCTATATCTAACTTGGCCTTGACTGTGAGAGTGTTTTTCCAATTTCAGAACCATGTAAATATATAACCCTTGTAACCTAATTCGGTTAAATTACACTGGCTTAGAGCCATTCTAAAATTATAAATTTGTCTTGGTGGCTTTCTTTTCGAGCACTGAAATTCACTTTTGGTGAAGAACTTCATTGAAGTCTCCGATGCACATCCAAGATAGATTGGGGCTATTATCAAGTGCTAGAATTTTCCCCCGAAGAGACGGTGTTTGTGAGTTTCTTGTTTGCCATATAATCTTGTACAATTTCAGAATCATGTAAATATATAACCCTCATAACCTAAGTCGGTTAAATTACACTGGCTTAGAGCCATTCTAAAATCATAAATTTGGCTTGGTGACTTTTTTTTCGAGCTTTGAAATTCACTTTTGGTGAAGGACTTCATTAAGTCTCTAATGCACATCCAAGATAGATTGGGGCTATTATCGAGCGTTAGAATTTTTTTTTCCTGAAGAGACGGTGTTTGTGAGTTTCTTGTTTGCCATGTACTCTTGTACAATTCCAAACCAAGTCAGTTCTTGGGTTTTTAACTATAAAGTCAATGAAATTGAAATAATAGCTAAAAACTGAAACTGCCGTGTCTTTATTCTTAAATAGGGCAAGCTCCCCCGAACTTCCATTAGAGTCAACAACGACTCCATATAAGTCTAGGGTGTCTCTAATTTGAAACATTTTAATTAATAAACACTTAGTCTATGAAAGAAATAAAATATACGGGGAAAATTTGTTGAACAGGTCTTGTAAACTTCTAATTGTGTTAGGGTGTGGCAGCCCTTGGCAACTCTAGCTTAGTAGACACATGGGCGTTGGAGGGACTGGCTCTTGCTAGTTGACGCCGCGGGTCTAATAGTGGAGTGGCCCACTGAGAAAATCAATCCACAAGGGAAGCAAATGGAGCTATGAGATCAGTCTTCTGAGAATTTTTAGCACTCTTCTCCGTTCCATCTTCATGTTTTTTCAATTTCTAGCTTTCTTTTATCGCACAGAAAAAGCTAGGCTTAGGTTGGCGGATACTGAGGGAATCGGCTCTGTTTCTTGAAATTACCCAATTGTATGAAGAAGTTCAACATTAACTGTGCCCATAATTCCACTATTTGATTTGCTCTTGGTTTCCTTCTAAAAACAATGCTTTCAATTTTTCCTTCTAAGAAGAGGGGTTTTCTACCACCTCTTCCTTCCCTGGCCGGAGAGTCACCACCTCTACATCCTCTATCGACTGCCAATGAGACATACCCTCTTCTCTGAATATCACTGCAACATCTCCCTTTGGCTGGCCCAAAGTCTGGTCATGATTTAACATTTTCTTCTCCAGCCGATGGGGATTGTTGTCAATTATTTAATGTTCATAATCGCTCAGGGGTAGCACAGGTTATCCCCCTTGACTCTGAGTCGGTGATAATGATCGGTAACTTTTGTTGAGATCTCACCGCTAACTACAGAAGGGGGTCTCCACCACTTGGGTTCAACTTCAACCACAATTGCTCTATTTGAGGAGACATCCGTAGGTAATTGAAATGCAGTTTAATGGACATGGACCTTGTACGTTGAAATGCAGTTTTCAATCAGCCTAATAAAAGTAGAGTAAAAACCCATTCTTAAAATAACCTTAAGGATGAAGGGTCATTCAATTCTATCAAAAGCCTTACTCATGTTCATTTTAATGAACATAAACCCCGTACGTCCCATTATTTTTCTCTTGATATAGTGGAAAACCTCATGTGCAATGAGAACATTGTCTGTGATTAACTGTTTCTTGACAAAAGCACTTTGGTAGCTTGAGATAACAATGTCTAAAATCTATTTGAGTTTATTAGAAATGAACTTTGAGACTATTTGATAGATCACATCGCATAAACTAATAGTTTTGAATAGTGTGACATTTGTCAGCTTCTTAACCTTGGGGATGAGCACTCCATTTGTATCAAATAATTGCATAGATTTTCCTTCATTTAGATATTGTAGTGCCTCAAAAGAAACTTTTCCACTCACAATATCCCAATATTTCTAAAAAAATGATTATGCCATGCCATCAGGGCTAGGGGATTTTTTTCGAGCCATATTCTTTAGACTTAGAAAGATTTCTCCTTGGGTGTATGGCTTCATTAATCTGTCACCCATCTTATGTGTGATCCCTGGAGTCACCTTTATTGTCAATTGATCGGTGCTTTCGAATAGGTCACAGAAGTGACCTGAAACGATATTGTTCATATCAAGTTCTCTTTTACACCATTTCCATTACCTATCCTTTAAGCCAAAAGTGGCATTTCTTCATTTCTGCTTATTGGCAAAAGCATAGAAAAATTATATATTTCGATCACCTTTCTCTAGCCAATGTTGTTTGGTTTTTTTTTTCCATTTCACATCCTCTAAGTCTAATTGGTACTTAAGTTTTTGTTTGAGTACAATCATATGTTGTTGAGTTTTCGATGTAATGAATCCCAGCTAAAGAGCCTGTATCTTTTTGGAAAACAATTTTTTATTTTATATTTCCTGATTTTTAAACTCAAATTTTGCCCAAGACGATAAACTTTCTGAACATTCCTTTATTGTAGTAGGGAGATTTGCAGCTGTGTAATTCCAAGAATCCCGCACTATATCTTGGCATTTTGGGGATTGGGTCCAATAATTCTCAAATCTAGAAGGCCTATGTCATGGAATTGACAAGGTATCTCTAGGATGAGATCTTATGCGTAACAAGATATGCACATGGTCAGATTGGTGGCTTAATGAATGCATTAGTGTTGAAGTTAGGAATGTGCTTTGTCGTATGGGAGTTTCTACCGCTCTATCTAACTTAGCCTTGACTGTGCGAGGGTTTTTCTAGTTTTGGAACCATGTAAATATATAACCTTCGTAACCTAAGTCCGTTAAATTATTCTAGCTTAGAGCCATTCTAAAATCATAAGAATAGGTTTCTTACCATAGTAGAATTAGCATACATTTAGAAGAAGCATGATTCCATTGATAGACTTGAAAAAGAGATCTTCCCTATGTATTGATCTGGCACAATGGGAACAAAATGAAATTGTATGGACTTCGACCCTGAATATATCCTTCGGACCTACCATCACTAGTGAGAGATATCCAACTACTCTAGCTGAAAAATAATGATATGAAGACCACCTAATCCAAGGTTGCACAATGATCAAGACAGACACTATGCTCTATGAAAAATTTGGAATGAGGTTAAGGCGAGGTGCGCATATGTAAGTGACTTGAATGTGAAATGGGAAGGAACGATGATCTCCAAAACTATGTTGGCGAGCGAAATCGCCTTTTGGTCCAATGTTGGCGGACCAAGCATAATTATCAGCAATCATGAATGCTATGAAGCATAAATGTATCAAAGAAGTTATGCACTTATTAATCAAAATAGACTGTAGAAGTATCTCCATATGTAAGACTTATATTTATAGGCATTCAAAGTATAGATATGGTGTTTAATAGTTTTTCAATTGCAAAAGTAGATAGACTAATAGTGTCTGATGCACTCAAGCTTGCATATTCATTCATGGTTTTTAACAAGATTCAACATATCAGTAAGAAGTAGCACACGATTTTCCCCTCTAAATATATCTATATATAAATCATATATTAGAAAATAACAAAAGTAAATAAAAGATATTAGGAGAAGGAGATTTTGAACTTTTGTGGAAAAACTTATACAATCACTATTCTTATTCTTTTTAATTAAATTTGTCTCTAGAATGAGGGTTTATAGGGTTCCCATCCATGTTCTAATAAGCTCAATATTGGACAAATGTACGATTACAACAGATGATATAATGAGTCAAACTCATTTACACGGAGGTGCTAGCTAAATATTACAATTCTAATATAAAGGTTCACTGGCAATATGAGATACACAAATGCACTAATAAATACTCCCTCTGTCCCCCTTTAAAGTTCTGAATTA